>JARQZK010000419.1:0-17260 GCA_030704885.1 Cynegetis impunctata
ATATATATATATATATATATATATATATATATATATATATAATATATATATATATATATATATATATATATATATATATATATATATAATATATATAGAGCACCCTCGATGTATGACAAAACGAAACCGGAAATGATGTATGCGCAAAGACAGTAGAAATTCTGAAACTTGGGTGAAATAAGGTCTTCTCTCAACAAAAGAAACCGTATTTGAAGAATGGACCAACACACTGAGAAACAAGACAGCTCTCACTACTAAAACTCCGCAATGTACGGTGTGTTATGGAAGTAACCATGAGTAGAATATAAGTTTTTTCAAAGAATGTTACTTTATATAAAAATTATATTTCTATATCTATATATATATATATATATATATATATATATATATATATATATATATATATATATATATATATATATATATATATATATAACAGGGTGTTTAATTTTTCAATACTTTGGGAGCTGATTATATAAACACGAGTCCACAAATGAGCCGTTGTGGAGATATAAGCGATTGTAGGTCTTCAAATTAACTACTAGCGCAACCAAATACGTAATTCGATTTATATTCATCTTTCAGATGTCTTGTTTACTGAAGTAACAACTAAAATATTTTTCAGTCGGTTTATGAAAAAAATCACAGCTGGCATCAAACACTTGCTTTTCATATGACAACTACGTACTTCTATTGGGTATTTTGCATTCGATTCGAGTTGTTCACTTTGTTGTTGAGAAAAAGTTATTGTTCCTGAATTTGAAATTCTCGATCCTGCACCTTATAGCCATATTTGGGAGGATGAAAATCCACAAGCCATTCATGAATCCAGGCATCAACAGCGTTTCAGTATAAATATCTGGCTAGGTATTTTAGGAGATCATTTGCTAGGACTAGTAGTTTTACCACGGAATTTAACAGGAGCCGCATTTCTTGACTTTCTTCAAAATACCTAGCTCGATTTTCTAGACTTGGTGCCTTCAAATCAGTGAATGAATTTTGGTTTATACAAGATGGAGCACCCCCACATTATACACTTGCTGTTAGGGAACACTTAGATCAAACATTTCCCAGGAGATGAACAGGACGAGGAGGCTCAGTGCCATGACTCGCTAGATCTCCCGATTTGAATCCTTTGGACTTTTGTATTTGGAGTTATATGAAAAGCTTAGTGTATGCAACGTCAGTAAATAACATCGAAGCGTTGCAACATCGGATTGAACTATTCTGTGAATCGATCCAAACACAACCAGGTCTTTTTGAAAAAGTACGTAATTCCTTCTTGCGACGATATACTTCCTGCATTGAAATGGACGGTGGCCATATGAATCATCTTCTGTAAAACACTAGAAGTTAAAAATAAATCGAATACTTTCTGTAATTTATCGTACATATTGAGCTAGTATAGTCTGTTCAGCCAAAGTTGGCGTGTACGTCACAGTCATGCGCAAACAATGCGCACACAAATTGCTGCCTACCCAAATAAATAAAATTCGAAATGGTCAAAATTCATATCTGTCGTAAGTAATTTTCTGAAAAAGTAGTTATATGGCGATAGTGACCGTATCATCCATTTCGACAAATATTCTGTTCTTAACATATCAAATGGTATGCATCTCTCAAGAAAAATTTAACATTCCGAGTAATGAAAATAAATTGAGTGATTGTCAAGTTGTCATTTAATTGAAAAATTTGCAATTTTGTCGGACCCTCTCGACATGTAATCGGCATTTCACGTTTGATAGTCGCCGAGTAACCTAGAAGATTTTGTAATAAAAAGTCGATCGATTTATCGATCGATGAGTATGGACTCTAGTTTCAACAAACAATCAAAATGCTTGCTCAAATATTTGATTGAGTATTTTGAACAAGAACGGGACAATAATGGACAGCTTTATGCTGTAAGAGAGGTGAGTTATTTTGAAATAAAATTTTGTTCTTTACTGACTAATTTTATTTTTCAGAGAGTGGCTAATGCTTTAGGGCTCTCCATCAGAACTGTTTCCCGTATTTCCTCCACCTCTGCGGTGTACACGTAGTAGGCCGAAGTCGTTGACTACTGAACTGAGTCCAGTACGAAAGACAGAAATACGAAATGCAATATACGGTATGTGTAAAAACAGTAGGTGATCTAGTGAGTATATGAAGTTATAGGCCTGTAAATATTTTAATCTATTAGGAGAGCATATAACCTTGAACACGTTACTGAAAAAATTGAAATCAAAGAGTAGTATGAATGCTCTAGATTATCACTGGCCATACTATTGAAAAAAATAGGTTTCAAATATATAAAAGATGACCCAAGTGGTGGTATAATGGAACGAGATCATATTGTCTATGCCCGAATTAAATTTCTACTTGAATATATAAGGAATATGGAGAACAAATTTTGTGAATGTGTTTTTATTGATAAGACATGGGTTTTTCAAGATGGAATAAATACACGTTCCTGGCAGGATTCTAATGTCAAAAGTGTAAGAAAGACAAAAGTTGATGGGAAAAGGTGAGCTACATTTCTTGTGAATAATGCCAGAGCGAATGTTCTATTTTGGGTTTCCGTACTTTTCATAAATAGTTTGATTATTGTCAATACTTAGGTTTTTATATGTTGATTGTTTTTTACTTCTTATGGCATTCAGCTAAGATGAGTTGAGAAGGAAAAGTTTGGTAAGGTGTTTACCATTATTCATATTCAAATTGACTTTTGTTCTAAAATAAAATCCCACCTTCGATCATTACTAATTCTAGAAAACGTGTCCAACAAAATTCAATGAAATCATTATTATTTTGCAGATATATAAAATTACAAGCAGGCACTTCTAGAGGTTGGATACCAGAGGCTCTCCTCATTTTTTCTGGAAAATCTGATAATCCAGATTATCATGGTGAGATTAATGAAGATTACTTCCTAAAATGGTTTAAATTCCAACTACTTCAAAAAATTGAGAACCCTTCTCTAATAATTATGGATCATAGCACAATTTGCAAACAAATTCCCAAAAATCACTGGAAAAAGGAGGAAATTAAAACATTATCACAATGCACACATTCGCAGAGATGGTGGTGGTCGAGAAAATGCTGTTCGAATTTGGAGAGAGGCGGTGCAGCATGTGTTTGTTGACATGTGGAGAAACTCTGTATAGCATACAGAAAAAATAATTTCACAGTGGTGAAATAAAGTGGAGCACTTGAACTCTTCAAATATTGCTTCAGTAATTTTTAGTTTGAGTGATAGTTTGTCATCAGAATATTCTGATGATGAGTAGATAGTGGAAATTAACTTCCTCTATGTATTTTTTTAATTATTATTTATTTTGTTTTTATTGGTCTCTCTACCATTATATTTCTAAGAATTATTTTTTCATATCCCTTCAAACTAAAATATAATTTTGCATTTTTGTACTCATTCAACAGTTTCAATATGGCAGAGGTTTTCTTGCCTATTCGGAATCAATATTTGGCTAGCCTCAGGTTATTCAATAAACGTTCTTCAACGGCATATACTGGCATTATTTATATTTACTTCCTTGTCCCACTTTCAGCACTCGCAACAGGTATGGTAAAGTAGTGCTTTAATCGTTAAATATAATAGATAGTGTCACTTCTGGTAGGGAATAATGGTTAATTTGAATTTACCGCGAAAAATACACGCCATGTCAAACATGCAAGTTATCTCATTTTTGTTGAAAATTGGGTTAGCTATTTAGATTTAAGATTATTTATTACGTCTGGAAACAGTGTTCACGATTGACGTCATATACAATTGATGACGTACACGCCAACGGTCGTTGGACAGACTATAGTTGAATTTCGAAAACCGAAAATCGCTTATATCTCCAAAACGGCTCATTTGCGGACCTATGTTTAAATGAAACTTCTTACTTATTTTTCGGTCTAGAATAAGCTTCCAAAATATTGAAACGTTGTTTGTTAACACCCTGTATATATATATATATATATATATATATATATATATATATATAGGGTTCCCCAAATTCGATGGCCTATTAGAAGTATCTAGAGAATGAAAAAAGTTAACGACTTGAAACGGGCTACACGTATAAGAGGTTAAGATCTACACCTAGAAAATATTATCATCATTTCAACGTTGCCAGATCTATGAGTAACTTATGCTCACTATGTTTTTTCAAATAGCACACCATGTATATTTTAATATTTTTGTATTCTGTGAAACATTTTGAAAATTTTTTATAGACCATATCATATATCTATATTGAGCCGTTTCCAAAATAAAAATTAATTTTCGAAAAATTTGGCGACAAATATCTCCGAATTGAAAATTTTTCTCTACTATCACAGCTAGAGCCCTGAAATTTCTGTCAGAAAATCATATAAGGTTAGGTTAACATAATAAATTATCAGGGTCAAGGTATCTCATACAGGGTGTTCAGAAAATATTGTGCTTTGGGTAGAATATAAAAGTGAATTTTATGTATTAATTTCGAATAGGACACCCTACATTTTATAGCAGCATTCAAAGGAAGAACAAATTCCTCAACTGAAGGTATAATATAATACCTATATCTAGCGGTTCAAGACTTATGGGCAGAAAACTAGAAAAACTCAATTAGGACAAACATAACTTTTCATTCTAGGCCTGAGGGCTATCATGGCAACGCAAATAAATGTCACCGGTTTGCTCACGTTTAAACTCGAACTTTGGCACATGTCAGGCATTCAAAAAAAAAATACAAACTAACCAAAAAGTGAAATAATAATAATAATAACTAGGTATGCAATGCAAGCTGCTGTTTGCAAATATTGAGCGAAGCAAGCATTTCTTTAACTGAATTTGAGATTTTCAAAACTAAAAGTTATGTCGTCCTTAATCAACATGTATTTATAGAATCTCCGCCGTGCCTGAATGCGGACATGTCTAGGACACAAACACCTATGTTTATGTCATAACAAAGAAGAATAAACCCACATATGTGCGAACTGAACATGTTAATGTCAGATTTGGAACGGCCTTTTGTGTCACTAAAATTCAAACGGCAATAATTAGCATACATGTTGGTTAAGGACGACATGACTTTTATTTTTGAACATCTGAAATTCATTTAAAATTATTATTATTTTACTTTTTGATTAGTCTGTATTTTTTTTCTAATGCCTGACATGTGCCAAAGTTCGAGGTTAAACGTGAGCAAACCGACATTTATTTGCATTGCCATGATAGCCCTGTGGCCTAGAATGAAAAGTTATGTTTGTTCTAATTGAGTTTTTCTAGTTTTTTTCTCCTTAATTCTTGAGATAGGTATTATATTATATAATATTTCTAGTTGAGGAATTTGTTCTTCCTTTGAATGCTGCTATAAAATATAGGGTGTCCCATTTGAAATTATTGCATAAATTTCACTTTTATGATCTACCCAAAGAACATTATTTTGTGAATATATATATATATATATATATATATATATATATATATATATATATATATATATATATATATATATATATATATATATATATATATATATATATATATATATATATATATATATATATATATATATATATATATATATATATATATATATATATATATATATATATATATATATATATATATATATATATATATACAGGGTCATTGATGGTCAATAGTAGGTTAGACGTTTACGGAAAACGGGACATAGGATAAATCTGAAAATTTGGATCCTGCCATAGAAAGGCACGATCTATCTTTCAAAAATATTTTCGTTTTGACGGTGTTGCCGCTTCTACTCACAAATTGTAACAAATTTTTTTTCAAATGAGACATGTATTTTTTTTTCCTGAAATTATGTTAAACTTAAATTTTAATTTAGGTGCTATTTGAACCTAAAAGAGGCTGAAATTTTGCACACCATTTTCATGTTATACAGGGCGATTTGAACTGAATGATTTTAACGTGACACACGAAAAAGGTCGAAACTTCATTTTTTCAAATGGGACACCCTGTATGTTATTGAAAATTCTAAAAGCCAATTGAATTACCTTCCAGTTGATGTGAAATAGTGGTTTACCTAACTCGTCAAGTTTTCGAAATAATCGCAAATGCATTTCAAAATCCGTTGATTTACACCATCATTTGTCGCTTTATGGTTTTCGCAAAATAAATAAACGTTCTTGAATCTTACTCAATATGTGTATGATTACTTACAACAAAACTTGTAATTTAACCCAGGTCTGCTTTTCCGTCATATTGGCCTTAGCAATAAGCAGGAAAAAGTGATCCCCCTTTACATAAATGAGAATAGATGATACACATGTCATAATCCATTCTTAACATATCACTGGTTTTTCATTAGCATCTAGTTTGCCTATGCAATTGGTCATACTGACGTAACTATATTCACCGGTGTCTAGACAACTGACAATTGCCTTATTGTTTGTAATGTTTGACAGACGCCAAAGTTTTAAATTTCCATTTGATATTTCTTCAAACAAGTAGAGATGGAGCGAAATAATTACTCTAATGAAGTTTTGATGAAGCTGTTCATTCTCCATGGACAATGTGACAGGATTGTGGAAAGAACATGCAGAAAATTCAATGGAACGTATCCTAATTTGCAACCAATGAATGAAAGGAAGTTTATGCGACTACAAGAGGGGCTTTCAAGAAAAGTTCACTTTTAATGTTTCTGCCTCTTAAAAGACAATCAAATAAGATTTTTCATTTACGCTGAGCCACTGAACAAGAATCAATTCCTCCGCATTCTAAGGAAAGTAGTGTCGAAATTTTTGGAAAATTTAACATCAGAAGATTTCCGTACCTCTTGGTTCCAATTGGATGGAGCACCCGCACATTTCGCAGAAGAGGTGACACGTGAGCTGTTTCAAATATTTAATGACCATTGGTTTGGGCGTTTGGGTCCATGAGATTGGCCTGCAAGGTCTCCCGACCTAACACCCCTCGATTTTTACCTTAGGAGTAATTTGAAACAGAAAGTGTACCAAACACCCGTGATCACTTAAGAGGAGCTACGTCAACGTGTGACTAATTGCATCGACCAACTAGATCCTAATGAAATACATAAAGCGACAACTGATGGTGTTCAGCATCTTCGAATTTTGAAGTGCCTAGAACTCATGGAAGTACCTAGAACTCATTGGAAAAAAAAAATTTGAAAATTTATTATAAAATGTTCAGAATTCAATAATGTGTGGATAATGTGTTTTTTTAAACATTTTTAGAATTTTTTCTGAAAGTTGACAAATTGAAAAATTATTAATAAATGAAAAATTATTTTGTAGTCGCATAAATTTTCTTTTATTCATTGGTTGCAAATGAGGATACGTTTCATTGAATTTCCTGCATGTTCTTGCCACAATCCTGTCACATTGTTCGTGGAGAATGAACAGATTCATCAAAACTTCAGTAGAGTAATTATTTCGCTTCAACTCAACTTGTTTAAATAAATATCAAATGGATTTTGAAATGCATTTGCGATTATTCCGAAAACTTGACGAGTTAGGTATACCACTATGTCACATCTACTGGAAGGTAATTCAATTGTCTTCTAGAATTTTTAATAATATACAGGGTGTCCTATTTGAAAAAATGAAGTTTCGACCTTTTTTGTGTGTCACGTTAAAATCATTCAGTTCAAATCGCCCTGTATAACATGAAATGAATTTATTCAGGTAACTATCAAGTGCAAGGCTTTTGCAAACGGTGTGCAAAATTTCAGCCTCTTTTAGGTTCAAATGGCACCTGAATTTAAGTTTTACATAATTCCTGGAGATATTGTGATTCTAAAACTGAAATAATATACAGGGTGTCACATTTGAAAAAAATTTTGTTACAATTTGTGAGTGGAAGCGGCAACACCGCCAAAACAAAAATATTTTAGAAAGATAGATCGTGCCTTTCTATGGCAGGATCCAAATTTTCAGATTCATCCTATGTCCCGTTTTCCGTAAACATCTAAGCTACCATCGACCATCAATGACCCTGTGTATATATATATATATATATATATATATATATATATATATATATATAGGGTGTCCCGAAATTTGACGTCAATACTTCAACGACATATTATACTTCCAGAAATAGAGATTAATGTTTATATAAATCTACATGGTACAGGGTGTTAAAATTTAATACTTGATGGTGGTTTTTTGTAAATTTTTTTGAAACCTGTGAAGGTAATTAGATACAATTTAGAGCAGTTACGAACATTTTTACGCTCTACTTGATATACTTAAAGTTAGTTTTGCAATATTTTCAGGAGTGGGTAGTGCAGGGGGTATTGTAAAAAAATTTGGTGGTTAATTTTTATTTATTTTGACTTCAAAATTATAAAATATCAAGCTTTTCATACAAATGAGGTACTCCTCTTATACTTCGCTAAGAAGCTGCATTTTCGAGAAATATGCATTTGAATATTTCTTTACAAATTGATTTTTGTTTTTTCGAAGTGCTAATCGAGGAGAAAATAATCAGTAGACCTGAAAACAAATAACGTTTTTCGAGTTGCTAGGTGAAGGTTAATTAGCTGTCAGAACACGACAGTGCACCTGCCCATTATGGTGTGAATATTAGGAATTGGCTAGACTAGCGATTTCCTGGTGAATGGATTAGAAGAGTTGATCCTATTCCGTGGGCAACCCGATCGCCGGATTTCAATCCACTAGACTACTATTTATGGTGCCGTAAAAAGATATAGTATACGGAACCGAAGTAGACTACGAGGAGGAGTTGTGTAAAAGAATAGGTTTGGCAAGGAATCAAATACTGCAAAACCATTTTGAAGGTGCGCAAGCTTCACATGCAAGTATCCGTAGATCCCAAATATGCCTTCGTGAGCAGGGCAACCTTTTCGAGCATTTTATCTTAATGTTAGTATAAGTAAACCTCAAATAATTGTTTCCTAATGTTCAGTTCACTGGTTCCCAAATTGGGAAAGGGTCATTAGGAGGCGCAAGAGCCTACAAATTTTGGACTTTAAAATAACAAATTTCATATTTGACAAATTCAAATGGAAATAGTGTTTGCACACTTTCAAGATACCACCAATAATTGCTAACTTTGAGAAAATGCAGCACCACACTTCGCATTAGACAAGAATAGTGATTTTAAATATAATATTTATAAAACTGTTATCGGGTCTTCACCTTCAAAACGAAGAAGTTTGGACCCTTCATATGAACTTCTATAATATATATATATATATATATATATATATATATATATATATATATATATATATATATATATATATATATATATATATATATATATAAATATATATATATATATATATATATATATATATATATATATATATATATATAGTATATATATATATATATATATAATTATATATATATAATAATATATAAATATATATATATATATATATATATATTTTTTTTTTTGGATGTGGAATACATGGTGAAAATATTGACGTCTAATTTCGGCATAACAATCAATTCGTAAAGAAATATTCAAATGCATTTTTCTCGAAAACGCTGCTTCCTAACGAAGTATGAGAAGAGTCCCTTATTTGTATAAAAGCTTCATATTTTCAAATTACGAAGTTAAAATTACTGAAAAATTTGGGCCAATTTTTTTGCAATACCCCCCTGCACTTTCCACTCCTGAAAATATTGCAATACTAACTGTTAGTACACTAAAGAGGGCGTAAAAATTTTCGTCACTGCACCAAATTGCCTTCGCAGGTTTCGAAAATATTCACAAGAAACCACCATTAGGTCTTCACCTTTAACAACCTCTATCTTAAAAACGAAGAAGTTGTGGACCCTAGTTTACACGAGCCTTTATCTATATATATATATATATATATATATATATATATATATATATATATATATATATATATATATATATATATATATATATATATATATATATATATATATATATATATTTATATAAATACAATATGTTCTGAAATTAGACGTCAATATTTCAACCACATATTTTACTTCCAAAAAAAAAAAAAAAATATATATATATATATATATCTATATATAACGTGCACATATCATAGTATAACAATCAGGAGAACATGTTTTATCTATAATAACTAATTTACATTTTCAAAATTACATCTGCAACATCAGGTAGGTATTTTTCTACTTTCAATAACATTTTCATAGAATTGAGCAGAAGCCTTAGGTGTCCTTGTTCTGTTTTTGCTATTGAAGTCAACATGGTACAAACCAAATTTCAATCTGAAAATAATATTATAATTAGTTGATCAGATAGCATTGTAGATGCCTAAATTTCAGTGAAAAGAAGAAGTGAAACTAATTCTTAGAAAATATGATCTACAGCTAAACGAGGCTCACTATTGTTAAACATTTCTTTAATAAACGAAGGGAAAACTACTTCTCATTAAAGAATATCAATTCAAGTTGATTTTTTAATGTATCAATGTATATTCTTTCTATACCTATTTTGTTATATACATCTTAGAATCGGGAAAAGTTGAATTATTACTCAAGGTATTTCATTAATTATTGTTTTTAATTTACGTGTTAATTGTTATTCAACCATTGTTTCCATAACAATATTTATTTGTTGATTTATTTTTCATGTTTGAGTATTAGGATTTTGAAACGAATATTGAATTGATGAATTGTCTCACTCCGATATAAATCTTTGGGGCACATGAAAAAGTAGCATAGGTAGCTTTATGGGGATTACAAAATATTCTGAAGAGAGGTTATATTTCATAAATTGCTCCTTTTTTGCATATAATTTAATTTCAAAGACTTTTGGCAAATGTGAAATACTTTTGTGAAGTCAAGAAATTGGTGGTTTGAATTTATGCAGTTGGTTTCAAGACCAGAGTCTTTCTTTCAATTAATATAGGATTTCAAATATTCTACATATCTGGCAGCGAAATGTCGACCTAGTGAGTAAATATTAATGAACATGGTACTTAATGAAACATGTAGTTGATTTTCAAAGTTCGAATCGAAATCAGGTTAACGCATTTCGGTACACATCTTAAGATATAGGTAACCATACACTAACTATTTGTATCTGAAGAAGGTGTAGAGTTCCGAAACAGATCTAACTTTTTATTTTAGATTTAAGAAAATTTATTTTGATTGACAACATATATGTTTGACTTATATACATCTATATGTATATTAATAAAGGACGCGACTATTAATAAAGGACTCGACTTATTCGCTTTGTTAGTAGCACTCAATGATTTGACATTGTAGTTTTCTGAGGCTTTTAATCAAAACTTTTTGAGGACCATTTTGGTTAATTTTGTCAAAGTTTCTTGTATTTGGTTTTCCGATTTGAACTGAGTTCAACGAAAACATGAGCAACATACTTGTGACTCGAACAAGGAAGCTTCATTAGAATCAAAACTGATTTCGGATATGTTTGAAATTATTGAATCTCCTGACGATATGTGATTCATCAGAAGTATGACTTTATTGAACTTGAATATGAATTTTTTTGTTTCATGTTGCATTTCTTAATTTTCTTTAAGATACATAAACATAAACATATATATGTATATATATATATATATATATATATATATATATATATATATATATATATATATATATATATATATATATATATATATATGTATATATATATATATATATATATATATATATGTACATATACATATATAGATATATATATATATATAGATATATATATATAAATATATATAGATATATATATACATAAATATATATATATATATATATATATATATATATATATATATATATAGTATAAAAAATTCAAACTTTACAGTAGACTCCTGAACATGTCAATAAAGTTTGACGAAATATTGAGTAGCTAGAAAAAGTAGAGTTTTCTTTTATATATAACAGACCGCACACCCAATAAACCTCCTTACTATATATATATATATATATATATATATATATATATATATATATATATATATATATATATATATATATATATATATATCATATACATATACAGGGATATTCAAATTAGAGTCTATGCATGGGGATATTGATAACGGTTAGAGACCAATCCTCTGGTTAAATGGGAAAAAAGTCAGCTCTAACCAAGCTTTTTCAGTTCTGGAGTTGTACAGGAAAAATCGAAAATTTCGAAATTCTTCTTTTGCCTTTTCAAACTTTTTGTAGACTATCCAAATATCTGAATAAAAATTACATACAGGGTATCGTACGAATTGGGCCACCCTCAACTTTTGATGTTCAGATACGGACCTGTATTTTTAATTGTATTTTTTTGAATGCAAAGAGTCATGTTTCTAATTAAGATGAAAATACTACGATAATTCGTAATATTTTCATCTTAATTATAAAGTGTTTTGGAAATATCGAACTATCAACATTAAAATTTCAATTTTTTCAAAATTTTGCCACTTTTCCATAGCAACTTTTTGTGGCATTTCCAAATATCTCAATGACATGTATATACAGGGTATCGTACACAATGGGCCACCTTTAACTTCCCATTTTCAAATACGGACCTGTGTTTTTTATTGCATTATTTTCAAATGCCAAGAGTCATGTTTCATATTGGTGTTTTATATTTATCTAAAGCATAAACTGTTTTGGAAATATTGAACTAATACTAGGCATTTTATACTTTATTCTATGATATTTTTTTTTATTACATTTGAAATTTGAAAAAAAAATGTTGAAGTTTCACAGGTAATTGTTCAATACTTCCAAAATACTCTGTAATTCTGATGAAAATACTATTACAATATGAATCATGACTCTTGGCATTCAAAAAAATGCAATGAAAAATACAGGTCCGTATTTACAAATTAACAGTTGAGGGTGGCCCAATTTATACGATACCCTGTATATAATTTTTATTCAGATATTTAGATAGCCTACAAAAAGTTGCAATGGCAAAGTGACAATTTGTTTCAAAAAATTCCTTAAATAAGAAGATAGAGGCAAAAGAAGAATTTCGACATTTTCGATTTTTCCTGTATAACTCCAGAACTAAAAAAGTTAGATCAGATTTTTTTTATCCATATAATTTACCTCTGAAATATGCAACTTTGCCGCCATTCAACCATCCGCCTATCACTTACCGTTATCGAAATCCCCATGCATAGACTCGAATTTGAATAGCCCTGTATATTTGCCGTTCAATGAATTGAATGTAATTTGATGAACGGTATATGCTAGTTCCGTGTGTAATGCTGCAAGTTATACCTCCTGTTATGCTGGCATTCACATTATTATGAACAAAGGGGTAGAATACTGATAGTTACAAGTGAGTCTAAATGGCTATATTAGAAAATAAAGCAAACGTGAAAAACGCTCTTATAACAAATTCAAAAGGCTGCGGCAACGAAATATCCATTCGCTTACACGGTTCATGGGACTTTTTCTACAATTGCTCCTGCAGACAAATACACGCGGGGGAAATTCTCGGAAATAGGTTATATCTTCGGAGATAGGTACTGCCATTGCGGCTACTCGGGAAATCTGTTCGTTGGCCAAAGGAAACCTGTCATTTAGTGAATAAATTAATTGTGAGAATGCTAACATAATCGCAAAACTCTTTAGCGTGCCCTGTTTGTAAGTAGTTTCTCGAGAACCTAATCAGTCGTAGGAGTTGAAAAATATAAGCAACTATATGTTTCACACTTGAGACCTGACAACACTGTCAAGGATCTATAGGTCTTCCTTCAGGCGAATCTTACAGATGTACAATGCGAAGCTTTACAGTCAAAATATCAGGAGTGCTATTACTCCTTTAAAGTTAAAATTCCCAGTTCCCAATTTCAAACTGCATTGGATAGATCGGTCTGGTCGAACAAAGCTTCTGTGCATAATTTTTATTAGTGGCGCCGTAGCTTGATAGTCAGTGCGTTGGACTACTTAACAGAAGGTCGGCGAATCGAATCCTGGACGAACCAACGAATTAATGCGGAGCCACCTCTCGGAAGGCAATGGCAAACCACCGAGAAGTATTCTGCCGTGTGAAGCCTCTCTATAAAGACGTTCGGAACCGTCTTAAAACTGTAGGTCCCTTCTATTAGTTTATTACTGTATCACGCAAGTTACGACTCGCCACTGGGATCTCACGGTAGAAGACACTGGGAAGTGTCAATGTAGCAGTATCATCTTTCCATTCCCAGAACTCATCCTATGCTTCAGATACTTGGGAACAAGAGTTCATTAGTTTCAATATTATATTCATTCTTAACTTAGTCTTGGTTAAAGAACCATTACAAATAGTTCATTATTATGACTTAGATTTAATTCCAATATTGTAACAAGTTAATAAAGTCTTCTTTTTAAAAACCGAATTCACATTGCCAAATCTATAACTGGCGCAGTCGTGTAGTGTTCCGAACGGTAAAGGAAGAAAATCGCTGAATACTTGTATTGGAACTTTGAACCTAAACTATTCGGCAGTACAAAAATCGTTGTGTTTGTGCTTCTAATGAACTTTCGGAGTTGGTGATTGTGAATTCAACCAGAACGCAGTCAGACTTCGACAACGTTTTTTTTTTCGAAAGAAGACAACACCGAACTTGCAGAAGAAGGATGCTAACTTCGCTTATTCTACTGTGAGTGCTCTCCTTTGTTACAACTCCTTACAACTTAAATTGAAGTAATCATAAAATAACTAATCGTATTTTTAATAAATTCATGTCAAATTCTTCGGAAGAAGGAAACGATAACGAGGAAGTAATTGGTATTTTAAATAGTTTGAATATCGCTAGTTCTCAGATCAGTATGACTAATCCTCACCCAACAAGTAATCCTCCTGTTCATCAAGTAAATATGAGTGTACTCAGATATCAAGCAGACAATATTCCGATTTTCGACGGGAATCCTAAACAATTAAATAGGTTTATAAACTCTTGTGAAAATTTTATTCATGCTTTTCAAAATGCGAACAATCCTAGTGATGTCATTAATATTTGCATTTTTGATACCATATTAGGAAAATTAAGAGATAGGGCAGCTGATCTCAGATGTAGTAGATCCGAACTAACTTCATGGCAGCTGATTGAAAATGCTCTCAATCTAATGTTCAGTGATCAACGCAGTATAGATTGCCTTATCCAAGACTCAATCAATCTAAAGCCTTCAAGAAATGAAAATCTTTCGATATTTGGTATGAGAATACAGATTGTTAGAAGCTTACTGTTTTCTAAATTGAATTCCGATATTCAAGATCAAAATGAAAAACGAATTAAAATTCAACATTACGATGATTTTGCTCTCAAGACTTTCATTAATGGATTGCCGTATAATATGCAATTAGTGGTAAGATTGAGGAATCCAAAGTCACTTGAAGAAGCTTCAGCTTTCGTAAAGGAAGAAGAAAATTTCATATATTTTAAGTCAAGTCAGGGTAACCATTTCTCATCTGGAATCACTCATAAACCGCAACCACGAGTTAATTTGAGTCATCCGAACCTTCAGAGTCTTAATTTACCTCAACAAATGTCATATAATATGCAAAAAATTATCCAACTACATTTTTTCCACGATGGAATCAAGTTCAAAATATAGGTAGATCAAATACTATAAAACCCCAATTAAGTCAAAATTTGTCAAACCAAAATGTTCAGACTCCATCTCAATCTATGCAGTATAGGCCTCAATGGCAACCTAGTAATCAACAAAACACTCAGTATAAAGGTTATAATTGGCAACTAAACAATAGGTTTCCCTTACGTCAACATCCAGGTTTCGCCAACCAACGCACTAGCGCACTCCTCAGAAACCAAATATCTAAAAGACCACATAATAGTCAAAATCACGAACCTATGTAGACAAGTTCAAGTCAATCTAAAATACTTCCTAAATTTCAATCAGAAGAACTGTATGCACAAGATGTTCAAAATTTAGAGGAAAATTCTTATTCAGAACATAATATCGATAACATAAAATCGATAACAACTCTGAGCTACCACATATTCAAATGGAGAAAGCTTTTCCAAATTTTGTTATGACCAGTATAATCAGGGCCAAAGTTACTACCTGGAATATTCCGACGGTAGACAACATATTTGTGTAGAAAACCGATACGTGGAGGACCAAGTAAATGACGAAAATTTTCAGAATATAACAAATATCCCCTGATGAATATTAAGAACTTGTCAAACAGAACAGATTTACCGTACATTTTCATACCGGAATTGAATGGATATTTTCTTATCGAGACGGGAAGTTCTGGTTCACTTATGAATCCCAAATTAGCTCTTAAATTTTATGATCAATTCATATATAAAGGAAACTTCTGTATTCAAACTGCTCATGCACTATCTCGACATAAACATGTAATGACCATACCATGCTTTTCAATATTTAACACCAATAAAAATATCAAATTTCATTTATTCAAATTTTCAAATAAATACGACGGTCTCATTGGATCAGATTTTCTGAGAGAAATTAAAGCCAATATCGATTTCAATAATCAAGAACTTATTACTGAAAAGGCTAAAATTCCTATTATTTACAATTCAAATATTTGCCAAACATTCTACAGTAGCGATCAACCTAAACCGATCCACTGTATTACAATTCCCCCTAGATCGCATAAAATCGTTAAAGTTTCAGTTACCGCAGTGTACGAAGCAGGTATTTTGAATTATAAAAATTTTGAAAACGGCACTGAAATGCCCATGGCTCTTGTTAACGTAGACAAAAATTTTGCTATCACAACCATCACAAATTCAGCAGAAAATTGCGTAAAAATAAAATTTTTCGGAGCCGTACCTATTGAAATGATTAATCTGAACGAAAACTATTTTATGGAAAAAATGGATGTCGATGAAGATATCCCTTTCAATGAATCTCATGATAACATTCTGAAGGCAAATATGAAAAATTTAAATTTAGCTCATTGCAATCCGGAAGAAAAAGAGGCAATTAGGAAATTGTGTATGGAATTTCGTGATATATTTCATTGTGAAGGTATACCCCTCAGCTTTACTCACAAAATTAAACACAAAATTAATCTTACCTATGAAACACCGGTTTATACAAAGAATTACCGATTACCAGAAGTTCACCAAAACGAATTGAAGCAGCGAGTTGCTGATATGTTAAGAGAAGGAATAATTCAACCTTCTACTTCTCCCTGGTCCAGCCCTATTTGGGTAGTTCCAAAAAAACCTGACTCAAACGAAAAAAAACCATTTCGATTAGTGATTGATTATAGAAGACTAAATTCCAAAACTATAGACGATAGATATCCACTTCCAAATATAACTGAGATTTTAGATAATTTAGAAAAATCAAA
>JARQZK010000420.1:0-17226 GCA_030704885.1 Cynegetis impunctata
TCGAATACACGAACACCAACGTAGCTACATTAAGCAGAAAACTGACTCTAATTATACGTGCCATCTTTTTCAAGAAAACCTTACCTTTAATCACAATTATAATATATTACAATTAGAAAATAGTATCCATAAAACCAACGGCTGGGAATCCCTATACAAATCTGAATGAATTGCTTATTGTTATTTAGTTTCTCTAGGAACCCCTCTGTTACATTCAATTTTCATATTAATAGATTGTTTTGTAATACCCTAGTTTGGAAAAAAACTTTTTTTTTCCATACCCTAGTTTAGTACGAGATGAAGTCAATGTTATGAAGAAACGCGTTTGCTCAATACATTTTTATTTTTATTTCAACCTGTGAAATGTTAGTTTTTTATTTCTTTGTAAAGTTATGAATATGAACTTTAACCAAGTATATGCCAATTCAATTAAAGAAATGGTAACATTTTTAAGATTAAAAAAGGGTTAGTTTATTTTCCTGCAATAGTACACAAGGTTTGGTCAGACAGAACAATGTCCAGAATTTCAATCAAGAGATTTATTTCTGCTAATCATTATAATTCATTTTCAGATTAAATTTGATGGAAGCAGAAGTAATAGCTTATTGCAAATTAAATATAAAATGTAATACAACCTACAGAGCTTTTACAAACAATATTAAAAACAGCTAATAAGGAATCAAACTGGCAAAAAAATTTAATTTTAAAAATGTAAATAATAATTCGAAACATACTATTTGTTGGGCGAAACCTATGCATCTACATGAACGCATTTCAGAGTAGCTGAATATTCTATTGAAGATTCAGTGAAAGCAACGAGTACCGTAAAACCTACCAACTTTGCCCAGCAAAATCAGAATTTTTCAATATATCTTTTTTAATGAAATGCTAAAACACATTCTACATGAATATAGAGAACAACCTAAATGATGGAAATGATTCTTAATCATCACTTTATTTATAGCATTTTCCATGAACTAGGAAAAAATATTAATTAGGGGTGGGCAAAGTTACCTGACAATCTTATAACTTTACCCGGCTGTGAGAATTCCCTTTTGGAGACAATTTGGCAAACGTTAATCGAACTTTGCCCACCAATTAAGTTCATAAAAAGGTTTGGCATGAAGCAGACGTTGAAATTATATTAAAAGAAAAACAATATGTTAGAAAGTATTTTTATTTATATCAAAATCTTCGTCAAAATGGCAACAAAAACATAACTTCTTCAAACTAAATATTATTCTATAAAAAAATAAGGTTTTTTTTCTTAGTAATCTATCAGGTAATTAATATAATCATATAAGTAGATACAATAAGATATTATATTTCAGTCTTCAAAATAATACAAATCCTTAAAGTTAAAAAAGGAACATCAACAAAAATCAAAATAAATTATATGGTTGGAGGTTTTCGTTAAAAAAATAGTAGCCTCTCCTGCTTTCAGAAGGGGCTCCTAGGCGTTCTACAATATTTAGAAATGTCACGTCTGAAATGCCATCAATATCTGGAAATTTGGAACCTTTTCCAGCCTTCCTAAGGAATTTCACAGTAAAATTATCATCAATCTGAGATACTTCCAAAATTGTTCCTATAAAGTGCCTTATTGAGTTTTTTGTAGGAAATTGCACCACTATATATATATGTCCCAGGATTTAGTACTGTACCATAAAGTCATGATTTGCATTAAACCATGCAAATTATATAAGGAATACAAAAAATTCATTTCATTATCATAAACTTAGTAGACATTGAGCACTGATGCTTAGCTTTTCACCCTAAAAATACTAAAATTCAATCAAAATTTCCTTACCTGTTTATTCACAGCAACCCACCTACCAATCCTTTTGGACGATAATAACGGAAAACAAGAACCTCGTTCGGCATAACGGCCAAGCGGTGTTGTTTCACAACGTTGCCAAATTTAAAATTATCCATGTTTTTATAACGCCTACAGTGGGCAAAGTTGGAGCCTTTGGGCAAAGTTGGCAGGTTTTACGGTACGAATTTATTTGAAGAAATGCAATAAAATGCACCTTTCTAAAAATGGTAGTTGATTTATCTATTCATATAATAATTTAAGCTTAAATATCTCAATTGATCCTAAGATCGTTAGTGCATTTCAGTTAACAAGTTTAGATTAAATGCAATCACACATGAAGGCAGCGAAAATACTCAAATGAAAATCCTTTCCAATCTTGGCCGTCCTACGTTTTCCTTAGGCTACGGTTCCACCGGAGTAGGGTTGCCATCCGTCCGGGATTCCCCGGATTTGTCCTAGTTTAGGGGGCGTCCCGGAGTCGTCCGGACGGGGCTTTCTAAATATGTCTGGGTAAAACCCGGACAATTTTTGTGTCAGGGGAATCCCGATTGATTGAAAGATGGGCAGTATATTAAAACAATTCTTAGTTAAAAACTAATTCATAATCGTATAAGCCGCCTACTACCTAAATCCAGAAAGAAACTAAATACACAGACGGTTTCTCCTCTGACCAAAATAAAGTATTATTCTGAAGATTTTAGTTGCTTTCACTTTTAAAAATTCCTGATGGAAAAAAACGACATTTTGGAAAATATAAAGTTAAGTTAAATTAGTAAAAAGAACATGATCTCGTTAAGATTGAAACTTGTTTCATAGTCAATAAATAATTTAGGCTTTTGGTATTACCTAACCTATCTAACCGAACTAGATGACCTATCCTATAATTTGTTGTTACAATGTAGAATGTAGTCTATTTGATCTATTTTGATCTACCAAAAATTATCATTATAAGTTGTTTTTTATTTGATGATACCAAAAAAAGAGTTTTTCTGATTATTTTTGGTGTCGGTGAAACAGTAGTTTTATGTTTACTTCCCCAAACTCAGGTCACGAATGACCAAAACACAGTACGTCGTACATCCGAGAAGTTCGATATACTTTCTGGAGGACGTGGTCTATTGTGTTCGTACGGCCTACCGCTGCATAACGTTTCCTGAGTAGCTGTCACATGTGTTATTCCATTGTTAGGCTATTGAAATGGCACATTCCTTGTTTTTGTATACATTATGCCGTATTTTCGAGAACAGATGTTTCACGTTTCTCGTAAAACCAGAAACGAATGACGAGAAAAGCTGTGAAACAATAACCTGCAGCATGATGTCTTCCAACTTCCTCCTATTGAAGGTACCCTTTATAATTTCGAGTATTTAAGAATTATATATATATATATATATATATATATATATAAATTATATATTATTAATATATATATATATATATATATATATGAGTATATATATATATATATATATATATATATATATGTATGTATTTATATATATATATATATATATATATATATATATATATATATATAAATATATATATTATATATATATATATATATATATTATATATAATATATATATATATATATATATATATATATATATATATATATTATATATAAATAAAGGTATCTGTTAATGAGGCTGCAGTCAAAATTTACGGATACTAAGGAAAAAACAAAGAAAACAACTCCTTTTGAATTCTGTCAAGCTGTCAAGAACTTTGTATTCTCTTCTTCAGGACTTACTACAAAGAAATTATGAGACAACTAAGCCAAAAACACAAGGATGCGACTACTTACAAACGAGAGTATTAAAGGAAATCAGCATCTTCATCAATCAACAGAAAAATCAATGTAATCTCTATCTAACAAAGTCAATGGACACTTTTATAAACATTAAAAACGTCACTATTATAAGCAGAAATGTCTTTTTTATTTTCTTTTATATAATCACAATATTAAAAAATTGAATTGACTTGTTTCAATGAAAACGGAGATCCTGGTAACAGATAAAGCAAATGAGTAGTAATGACTGAAGTATGGCATGTGAACAATTGCATAAAAACTATCAGTTTATATATATATATATATATATATATATATATATATATATATATATATATATATATACAGTGTGTCGCATTTAAGATGAAGACACCCCCATATTTCAGTTATTCAAAGGAATATAGATTTGAACCGTCATAAACGGTGGTGGGACATATTTTTTAAGATACTTAACTGAATTCTGAACTTCAAACTCGGCTTACTACGAATTGACGAATAGGGCCGCTTCTCAATATTTTGTTTCGCGTTGAAGATATCGAAAAAAGTTATGAGCAAACGTGGTTCAGAAAATTTTTTTAGGCCTATGTACCAATTTTCATGACAAAATTCGCATTTTTAATTTTTTCAATATTTTGGTTTCCAAAAATTTTTTTTTTGCATCTTATACTTAGTGTGCCACGGAAAATAATAAAATCGACAGAAGTTTCAAATACTAGTTAGTTTGAAGTATTGCGTTAAGTTAAATTTAGTGAATTAGTGATCATAGAATCAAAATGCCATTAACTTTACGTGAAAAAAATCGAAAATATTCGGTTGTTTGGTGATAATTCTCGTAGCAGCAGACAAGTTGCTGCAGAGTTTAACTTGAGACACCCCGAACGTGCTTTTGTTACTCATGGAAAAGCAGCCGTTGTAAATGTTCTTTTCAATGAAACTGGCAGTGTTGTTAAAATGTATCAGAAAAATTATTGTTTCATAAATTTCTCTAAATTTAATCAGTTATAAGAATAAAATAATTATTATAAAATAAAATTATCATTCCTTTGTGTTAATTATTTTATTGAAATATTGGAATACATAACAATATTAAATTATCAAGTAGTCAAGTTCTTAGTTTCCATAGCGTACTAGTTATAAAATTGAGAGATAAACTTGATAATTTTGAATTATAAGCAAAATATTGAAAAAATTAAAAATGCGAATTTAGTCATGAAAATTGGTATATGGGCTTAGAAAAATTCTCTGAACAACTTTTTTCCATAACTTTTTTCCATATCTCTAACGCGAAACAAAATATTGAGAATCGACCCTATTTATCAATTCGTAGTAGGCCGAGTTTGAAATTCAGAATTCAGTTAAGTATCTTAAAAATTATGACCCATCACCATTTATAATTGTACGAAAATTCAAATCTGTGATTCTTTAAATAACCATAATATGGAGGTGTCTTCATCTTAAATGCGACACACTGTAGGGTCAGCAAGGGTAAATGTAAATAGGGGTGAATGGAAACGGCTTTTATTGTATGGTATTTAGTGAACTAATGCGCAAAATGGCAATAATATTGTGATTTCCCGACATTTATCTACTCGTCGACAATTTATTTTGCTTCAAACAGCAGTCTGTCCCGATAAATTTTAGTGATAACTTCAGAGTGTTGTTTAAAGGGAAAAACAGAATTGTTAAAGTATCTGAGAAACTGACCTGCTCGTTCAATTACGGTCAGTATTTTAATGTTTTATGGTTGATGGGTTTATAAGATGGTTATTTTCGTCTCCCAATTAAGAATTGTAATTTTTTTTTTGCTTCGAAGCTCCAAAAAAAGTTATTTACATTCACCCCAACAGAATCTAGTGTCGGGGTATTTGTAAATAACAAAATGGGGCAAATGGAAATACCGGTAATCACTCATAACCAAGTGAAAATAAGCGATAAATTTTCAGGAATCCCACGAAAATATGAAAGAGAAAAGCCTATACGGTTGATGATGTAGTTACAGCGATTGAAGAAATTTTAAACCATAAAAAGTTGGAGATTATTATAGGATTCCAAAATCAGTTGTGTTTCATAGAGTTAAGGGAAGAAAGCCGGCAATGACTACAATGGGTTCAGGAAGGACATAGTCTCTTCTGAGTGCTGATGTAGAACGTAATACGGCAATTTGCGAACGGACAAGAGCGAGAATCGGGATACCATGTCGTAAAGAAGATGTTGCGGAATATGTACAATCTAACCATCTGGAGACACAGTTTGCTAGTAAAAGACCAGGGGATGATTGGTATTACAGCTTCTTTAAGGCACCCCAAGATATCTTTCGGAAAACCGGAACTTTTACAAAAATGTTGAATGGATTCAGGGGGTTCGTGGAATCCATTCTGCATTTTTCAACCCAATTGCACTTATATAAAGCAGTGAACAATAAACAATAAGTTCGTCAGGAGTTAATTTGACAAAGTTGATAGAAAGTACAAAGAAAATCTCCAATAAACCTGCTGTTACTAATTTTACCATTGAATTATTTACAACAACTGATGTGTATTACTAAAAATACCAATTTTTCATCAAGATTTATCTGAAAACCCATTATCAGAAACTGAGGAAAATCACCATTGTATTAGGCGAGGACCCGCAGTCAGTACAGAGGCTAACACAAACTGTTGAAAATTTTGAACCTATCAAAGATTCAACTTCATTGGCAACTGATTTTACTTGAAACACTATAACAGGTATTTTCGTAAAAGGCAGTAGTGTTTGCATCAACCAGTCAAAAGTTGAATCCGTGCAGAAAAATTATTCTAAGATTAAAACCTTTAGAATATGGCGAAATTTTAACAACCCAATAAGTTTTAGACAAGCTTCAAACGAACCAGGGTCTAAAAAAAAAAAAAAGTTGGTAAAACAAAATGAATTAACGCAACACTGTCCAAAAATACCGAAAATAGTTTCGATTTTGGTCGTAACACAAGAAAAAAGAAAAGCAAAATGCAGCATGGAACGTGTAAGTGAACCTGAGAAACGAATCCGCTTTGTGCGTAAATTCTTGCGTTATGATATTGTGGAGTCTAGCTATTATTAGCCAAGTCAACTCAACTTATGTTTTTCCAGGTTCAGTCGCTGTTTTTTGAAAAGTGCCGTAATTTTTTCTGTTTTTTGTGACTGATTTTTCATATTGTGTTGTATAACAATACCAACAGATTTTTTTTTATTTGGGGGTAAATGTAAATACCTCAATATGTTTGCATTGAACTCCATTTAATAATACAGTGCCTATTTCATTCACTATAACCCCTCAAAAATATGCCTATCACTCGTATCTTTCAATCTAGTCATTTACATTCACCCCCATGGTCCGGGGCAAATGTAAATAAGGAGGGGGAAATGTAAACGCTTAAAAAAAAATAAAGCACTCATTCTCTTGACTTTTCATTTATAGAACTGAGTAGCCAACACATAACATAATGTACTACTGCGACTAGCTAAATTTTATAAACTAAAACCTGGTCAAGGTTAGTAAATTAAATGGAACATGTCGAAACTATTTACATTTACTCTATATATATATATATATATATATATATATATATATATATATATATATATATATATATATATATATTATCATGCATTCATTCAGTGTGAAATTTGGTTTGGTTTTTGGGAAATTCTAGTGGAGTGAATAGAGTTTTGTAGCTCCAGAAAAGATTTTTGCGCAGTATTATCAAACTGAATCAACAGGAAGGATCTTTGTTCACTATCCATATGAGTAAGCAATTCACCTCAAAGAAAATTAAGATTTGTGCTCAAAAGCCAGAAGGCTTTCTACTCAATGCAATAATTTTTTGTATGTGAAAAATTTAATGTGAAATTTTAATACTAAGTGTATGGTAGATTAATGTTATAAAGTTGTAAATAAATAAGAATTGTTGGAGTCTATAAATTCTCAATTTCTACTATACATTTGTTTTTAATTTTACTTATATTTTTTATGACCACGAGTTTTTCTTTTATTATAGGTTATATATTTCTGGAATCAATAAATATTGTCTGTCTATATATTCATGAATATGATCTTTAAATATATATATATATATATATATATATATATATATAAATATATATATATATAAATATATATATATATATATAAATATATATATATATATATATATATATAATATATATATATATATATAAATATATATATATATATATATATTATATATATATATATATATATATATATATATATAAATATATATATATATATATATATATATATATATATATATATATATATATATATATATATATATATGTACATAGTGCTTCTGAGGATGTGATAAATAAATATAGAAAGCTTGAGAAGGTGATTGTAGTTTTTATTAACATCAATGGTAATAGTACAGTTTAAAGCATAAGGTAAATTGCCTGTGAATGTTGAAAAGGCTGAATTTAACTGATTAATATTAGCGAAGTACTACAAAGAAATGCAATTTCAAAATATTGAATGCTTTCAAACCGCAGATCGAAAACAATAGGTCATTAACACTAGAAACTTTTTTATGAACGATTTTTGTTTGGTTTGGTGGACTTCAACCTTTTTCTCTGAATCCAAAGGAAATCGAAATGGAAAATTGAAGTTTTAAACTATATTTGAGAACTGTTTTATGATGTTACTAGATGAATCGATTTGTAAACTTATTTTTTCCTTGTCAAGATATCACCGAACTATCTCTTTACCAAAAAATTTAATTTTGATCTGAACGTTAATTTCATGAATTCTTCCTTAGGGTGTTTTTAAAAAGTAAGTTCTTTAATGAAAAAACCCGTTTTTTTTTTAAACTACATGAAAATTTCTTGAAAACTAAACTCATTCTCTTTCCGAAATTGTAAAACGTATTTCAGTTATTTGATTTTTGAAGATTTATGTTGACCATTTAGTTTCGTCTGAAAAGCAATATATAAAAAGAGTTTTCCTGCTATATATATTGAATGTATATGAAAAACGAATGTTCCAACATTAAAATTCTGATGAGTGCTTATTTGTTTGCAAAATTGATAAATTAACTCCTAGTTTTAATCAATATTAATATTTTAATTTATCTACATATTGAGAAACCTTTAAGATGTACAAATTTCGTCGATTTCTGCAAACTGAACAAGAAAAATTACTGTTCATTCGAAACACTCTTTATGAAAAAGTACAGGATATGGCTCGTGCGTATGACTTTTCTATGACCACAAGGGAAGCGAGGAGGATTCAACGCAATGCAATTTCAATCTTCTCAATTAGAACAGCGGGTATATACGGGTACAGGATGATTAAAAAATTTAATACGCTGCTCTAATTATGATTATAAAAGAATAACGAACATTATGCCCGTCAGAGCATGACTGAGCGATAAATTATGCACGAGTACCAGTAGAGCACGTCGAAGTATATACATGGTGTTTTTACGATTGCTACCCTTGCGATACAAATGAACTTGGGTCACCTTTAGTCACGCCATTGTACTTCCGCAGTACTCTTAACAACAGGCGTTGATTACAAAACATCTGGTGGCGAAAAGGCGTAGTATATGCTCCATCTGGCGAAAAAGGTTGTTGAGTATGGCCAACACCTCCTAAAGAACAAAGGCCTCGGGGCTCAAATAAAAATTGTCGTGACGTCATCAAATCTAGGCTGGAAGATTTCCCATTAAAAGAGCATTGAGCAGTAACTCTGCGAAATATTGATATGCCATCGCGGCGAGCGGGACGTCAACTGTAGCTGTGCGACTGTAATTTGTGATGATACGCCCGCGCATCACGTGTTTGTAAGAGTAAATAAACAGTTCGTTCTTTTCGGCGGTGGCAGGTCGTTTGTTTCCATTTTGATCAATTTTAGGTCGTTTCTGTGTAATCTTGTTGTTGTGAAACAAGCCCGTTAATATGCCGTTTAAGTGTTGTGCACCGGGATGCCGCGGAAATTACGATAATGGGCCAAAAGTTCATGTTTTTGGATTTCCCAAAAATGCCGAGTTGAAACAAAATGGCTGCGAGCTATTCCGCGCGATGATTTAGTGCCCAATAAAAACACCAACGATTGTGTATTATATTTTGCTTATTGGTTTATTGAATTGATAAATTCCGATCAGGATTCTGTGACAGTAGGATTATTTCAGTTACTTTGAAAAAATCTCGCTTGAAAGAAAATGCATACATCCATTTTTCCAAATTGCCCTAATTACTGTTCAAAAAATCTATTTCTTCGTAGAAGTAGAGATGAAAAAATCTAAGGAACAAGAGGAGCAACAATTTCTTAAGGCGTTAGAGGAAAGTAAGGAAGATTACCTTGCTTTTAAAAAGGTCAGTTGTTTTGAGACTTTTGAAGAGTGTTTAAAGTATTCAAAAATTTTCAAATTAAAGAAGGGTGGTTTTCAATAAAGGTTCTCTTTCAAATTCTGAAAACACTATTGATAATTTGACATTTTTTAAGGTCCAATATACACCTGGCCCTATAATAACATGGGCAATTGTTATAGATTCCAATTTAAAACTAGAATCATTTTTATATGGCCAATCTGTTTGTGTATCAATTTATAATTCAAAATCACCATTTAAAATCAGTAATTTGAATCATCTGGAAAGGATCATAGAGACGATTGCACACACAATGATTTCACATACTATGTGCTTACATAATAATAATCCAGCCACGAGTTGCCAACGACTAGTACTAGCGGTGACGAGACAGATCCTGAGCCTGATTCAAACCAACAGGAATCCGAAAAACAAAAAATCAAAAAGACTTTAAAATTTGTTATAGATATTCTTTTAAATCTTAAAGGCTCGGTTGAATTAACAGATACTCTAAAATTTGTTTCGGAACAACTGACTTTGCTATGTGCTTCAAAAGAGAGGTATAGGTACTCACCCAGTACAATTGTTTTATGCTCCATTTTATTTACTATTAGCCCTCATTCGTACAAATATTTGAGAAATCATGCTCCTATTATTTTACCACATCCTGACACTATCAAATCTATCTGTAATAAATTTTTGACCGATCCATCTATTGCTGCAAGCAATTGGTTTTTTAACTTATGCTCGTAATATTCATCAATATTTAACAGAAAAAGACAAATATGTTGTGTTGCTCTTCGATGAAATTCATATTGAGCCTTATTTAGATTACAAAGCTGGCAATACAGTAGGAACGGCACTAAATAATCATAATTTAGCAAAATCTGCAGTGGCATTTATGATAACCAGCCCATGCTCAAGCCTTAAAGAAGTCATTCATATATCTCCTGTGTCTGTGATAAATTCTGAAATGTTATATAACTTTATTAAAACAATCGTAGAAAATTTGGAAGAGATTGGTTACATAGTTTTTTGCGTAGTAAGTGATAATAATGCAATAAACAGTAAAGCAATGAGTAATTTTTCACCCCTTAATCAGTTGAGTATAGTTTTCCCACATCCTATTGACCCAGTAAGGCCTCTTTTTTACCTTTTTGACACTGTTCATTTACTTAAGTGTATTTTTAATAACTGGCTTAATTCAAAACCTGGACAAACATTTTCTTATCCCGACTTTGAGACAGGCGAAGCAAAATATGCTTGCTTTTCGGTAATTAAAAAACTTCATGAACTGGAAAGAGACAAACTATTAAAACATGGCTATTCTCTCAGTTTAAAAGCCTTGTTTCCATCTTCTATAGAAAGACAAAATGTTAAACTGGCTCTTAAGATCTTTAATCCCTTTGTTATAGAAGCACTAAAAGGTTTTGTTAACAATTTGCCCTTCTCACAAGACACTGCTGAATTTATTAATATTATATGGACTTGGTGGAAAATTGTTAATGTAAAAACTCCTCTTAAGGGCAAACACTTACTAGATAAATACAAGAACCATTTACCAAAGAGCTATTAACATCCTTTAATAATGATCCCAAGTTTTATTTCTTACATAAAATGCTAAATTGGTTAGATACTTGGAACTCATCTAGATTTTCTCATACACTGAGTCGACAAACTCACACAGCTTTAAGTCATACCATACATGGGCTTCTTGAGGTATCTGAATACTGCTT
Organism: Cynegetis impunctata; assembly: GCA_030704885.1. Lineage (NCBI taxonomy): Eukaryota > Metazoa > Arthropoda > Insecta > Coleoptera > Coccinellidae > Cynegetis > Cynegetis impunctata. The sequence goes on from JARQZK010000420.1 coordinate 11,693, forward strand.
AACTGAATTGGGCATGAATTATGTATTGCTAGGTAAATTTCAAACAGACCCGTTGGAGGGACGTTTTGGAAAATACAGGCAATTAGCCGGTGGGCATTACCATATATCAGTACGCCAGCTTTATGAATCAGAGAAAAGGCTAAGAATTCAATCAAGTCTGTCTCTAAGGTCTCGACATTATGGTGACATTAATATAAATAAATTCTTTGAATTTTCTGAACAGGAATCACAGCCCGCAGAAACCTCTTCAAACTTAGAACAAATTGATAATGTGTTGAACAAAATTTTAATAGAAGAGTGTGATACTGAAGCTATTACATCAGAATTGCCAGTAATAACATATTTGACAGGATATTGTTGCTATGTACTTTTAAAAAAAATCAATTGCGCATGTTGTAAAAAAAATTTAACTTTGGATGAACCTTGTATTGTAGAGGATTCTTATAATTTAATAGAATCCTTAAATCGTGGTGCTCTCTTATATCCCTGTGAACAGGTGGTAAATGTAGTTTCAACAGCTTATATTATATTTAAGAAACTTGTTTACGAACATGAAGAGACCTTTCTGGATATATACAAAAATCATTTCTTTGTGAGTTGTTTTCGAGGTACTTCATTAAAAACAAATATTCAGCTCCTTTTGAAAATTGTCAGACACACTCAAAAATTTATATTTTGAAAATCTTTCTTAGTAGCATTTCCAATACATTCCTTAACAATTATTGTTTGTAAACTAATCATAATAGCACTAGAAAAAATAATAAAAGAAAACTGCAAACTTTTAGTACTTAAGGCTTAAAGTAGTTTTCTGAGAGATGGGTAGAGAGAGCATGATTAAACACTACATTTATAGATATGGCATAATCCTTCCAGCGAGTGTTGCAACATAAAAAAAAATTTAAAAAAAAAATAAAATTTAAAAAATAACAAAAAAATCTCAAAAAAAATACAAAAAAGCAAAAAAAATATAAGCGAAACCAATCTATCAAATTTATTTCAACATTTATACTCTAATATATCAATTAAGTAGTTTATTTTAAATTTTGCAAATGTTTTTTTTATTACACTATTTAAATTAGGTTATAACATCTAAATTTAATTTTACTTTTTTTAACACTTAATTTTTATAGATTTTATTTCAAATATATGTATTATCACATTTATAATGCACAAAATAAGGTTATCAACGTTTTTTAATTTCATTAAAGTAGTTTTTAACATCTGAATTTGTAAATAATTTTTTCCAAAATAAATTTCTAAATTATATAGTCACAGTTCTCCAAAATGTTTCAAAAAAAGAGAAATTTGGTCTACTATTTAATTTGATAAAAATATATCTTACATTTTTGTATAAATATGACCATTTTAACATAAAAATATGACACATATTAAGTTATCAGAAAAGTTGGGTTTTTGGTTTGAAATTTCGTTTTCCCGAAAAAAATAAACGAATGGGGCGCGACTAAGGGTTCAGTTCATGTCTGGCAGCCCTGTTTATACCGGAAACCCTTAATACCTATTAAATATCCCTTATCGAACTCATTTTATCATAAATATTATCATAGTGCTCATATACAATGCTTAATAAAATCAGCCTAGATTGAATGACGTCACGCGCAAGCCCCGAGGCCTTTGTTCTTTAGGAGGTGTTGGTATGGCACTGCTCTGGCTGGAGGCAATTGGGCGAATCATAGGAAATGGCAGTTGAATTGTTCTCGAATAGGCCCTGAACTTCTCGTTCACAAAGCTAACAATCTGCTGTAAATGCTATATTGAGTTAAACTTCTCAAATAGGCAATCATTGATTCATGAAGGCTGATGAAATTCTAATTTGCAGAAATTATACTAATAAAGTGAACAATTATCTTCTACAAGTTTCGCCATTAAAATGGTTTCTAGACAGTTTTCAATTTCTGCAGCGTTATCGACATACTTTTCTTTATTATCCCGAGGCGAAACTAAGGGGTTATAGCATCACGACAAAAAGTTAGTAGCTGGTCCGATTTTAAAAATTCCAACGGATATCGATAAAACACATATGATATCATAAGAAAAGTGTTTTCGAAATTTTTCCCCACGAAGAATAAAAAAAATTATAGCGTTTTTTAGATTTTTTGTCCATAGACATGTGGTGCTATCTAGAAATCTTAAACCTAAACCGATTTTTACAATAATGAAATAAAATAATACCATTTAATGTGTAGTTTTTTTAATTTATACAATACATTCAAAAAATATTGTCGACATGCACATGCGCCGAGGGGTTTTATCATTCCTAGTGCTACGCAGTAGGGTGTCCGGATTTTTTGAATCTCTTCTTCGTTATGGTTTGCCTTATTGGGGTTCATGCAGCCCCTTTCACTTTGAGTCTGTTTTCAGATTGCAAAAAAGAGCAATTCGTTATATCTTTGATCTGAGCAGAAGGACACATTGCGAATTCTACTTTAAAAAATGCAAAATTCTGACTCTTCCTGCACTATTCATATTCGATTCCGTCTTTTTGGTTCGCAAACACATTCGTAACTTTTCTGAAAGACCAAATCATAGATATCCCACAAGAAATTAAGATACCGATATTTATTCAATAGCGCTAACCTCTGTCTTAACAAGAAACTCATTTTCCTACAATGCCGGAAAAGTTATAGCAATCACCTACCATTGGAACTAAAATCTATAAGTACATACTAAAAAGTTCCGAAGTTCGACTAAGGCTTTTTTTTTTGAGAGACCATTTACTTGTAGTAGAATTTTATCCTGGAACTGAATTTCACAATGTACCATAAACCATTGAGTTCCTCATTTGGTACCAACATGTTTTTTATGTTTTTTTAATGTTTTTTGTTTTTTTTTGTAATATACAAAATTTTAATATCTGGATATTTAGTTTAATTGACAAATATGTTGATTCTAAAGATATGTTTTACATAATAGAACGCATAAATGTATTTCTGTTTTTGTTCTTCTATTTTGATAGATTCTTGTTTTGTCCATTTATTGAGAGTGTGTTTTCTTTGATTAAACTTGTATTTTAATCAAACTTTATTTTAATTCTTTATATGTGCTTTGTGTACAAAATTTTGATATTTTATGACAATAATAACTGTTTTCTCTTTCTTTCTTTCAAGAAAAATTCTTCAATAATTTAAAAAATTATCAAACAATTATCCAAGGGAGCTGGTTATATGTATTCCTCGAGAAGAATTCTACATTCGCAATGCAACAGTGAATTATAGAAATACAGAGAAGTTGCACAGTAGACATTTCATGTCAGGAAGTTATGTATTCTCCCGGAGGGACTCTGCATTTTCGGTGACATTTTTGGTTTCCAATATCCTTGGTGGAGGGCGCTCTAGGTTGTTATCCAGATAGAAGCTCGGTCACGATTTGTATTGGGGAACAATTAGAAATTTATTAATTCACTCCGAGTCAAATAAGCTGCACTGATGAGATCTAATAAGATCGAAACAGCTGTATGCAGATTTTGAGTCGGGGTGACTCGACGATTTCTATAATTCACTGTTGGATTGTGAATGTAGAATTTTCGTCGAGTAATACATATAACCAGCTCACTTGGAAAGTTTCTTGATAAATTTTAAATTATTGAAGAATTTTCCTTGTTCACTTTATGTACTTAGTATATTAAATTGACCATGATCAACTTATATATTTTTCATGATTTTATTTCGCAAAAATTGCCGTGTTGTTACTTTATACTGAAAGGTTTGGTCATAGAAATTTGATGTAACGGCAAAAGCTATCGAGGTACGAATATTCAAATATCTGATAATTACAAGTACGTCAGTCGATGTAGTCAAACCTTGAGAGAAGACTCATTAAGCTGTGTGTTTGCATAACGAGCGTTAGTTACCGACAAAATTGAAATGGATAATTGATTGTCGATGTCAACTACATCATTAAAGGTCATATTGTGATAGCTTCAAATTGCTATCCAAATTTTTTACAATTTTCAACCAGAACTGACTCTTTTGGTTGCTATTTGAACTTAATTGAACTAATTTCATCTAAAATTACAACTCCGAACTTATAATTATAAGTGCAACCTGTAGATGTAACTTCGAATGTAACTTACAATAATTGTAAGATAATTTTAATTGTATCAGCGAACTTACAATGTAAGTTTGACCTCCAATTATAATAAAAAATAACTTCAATTGTAAGATACTCATAGTTGTAAAATCAAACTTACCATTGTTTGCCAACGTAAAATCCTACTCTCAAAGTTGTAATTATAATATATCACATTATGACGAGGAAAATTCTTCAATAATTTAATTTGTCAAACAATCTTCCACGAAATCTGGTTATATTTATTCCACGACGTGAAATCAGCATTCAACAGTGAATTCCAGAAAATGTCAAGTTACCCCGACTCCAGGTCTGCATACAGCTGTTTCGATCTTATTATTATTAGATCTCTTCAGTGTAGCGTACTTGACTCGGAGTGAACTGATATATCTCTTATTGTTGCCCATTACAAATCGCGGCCGAACTACTATATATATATATATATATATATATATATATATATATATATATATATATATATATATATTCATTCGAATTGTTGTTGCCTATGAACTATTTCTAATCTTGTTGATAATTATTAGCAATAACAGGCTTGTTGAATCTCAAAAAACTCGATTTTATTAAAAAGTTGACGTTTCGCGCACGACATTCGTGACTTTATCAAAACTTTTGAAAAACTTGAAATTTCTTTGACATTTATTGATTTGAAAAAATTTGAATAGAAAAAGACTGCCATGTCTCACTGAAATTTTTTTCGGCTGTGGCCGTTCTTTTGTTATTTATTACGTGCTATTCAGTCCAATATTAACATTCAATCTGTTATTATTAGATGGTAAGGAAACCACAGAAACCTTTACCCCGACGTAATGTTCGAAATAGGTTCAAATTATTTTGATTTTGAAAAGTCAAAGAATAGGGTACTATTTATCTATTTTCAAAAAATTTCTCATTGCGGCTGTGGCCGTCTTCAGTTATAAATTACGTGCTATTTAGTCCATATGAACAGACAGGTCCGTTGATATTAGATGGGAAAGGGAACCACAGAAACCTTCACCCACGTATATGTACAAAATAGATTTAAAATATTTGATTGTTGTCTTTAAAAAGACATTACTTGTAATTTTGGAGATCACTTGTAATGTGATTTCTGTGTTCCTTCCATCTAATATCAACGGACCTGTCTGTTGATATTGGACTAAATAGCAGTAATTAATAACTGAAGACGGCCACAGCCGCAATGGGAAATTTTTGAAAACAAGATAAATAGTACCCTATTCTTTGACTTTTCAAATCAAAATAATTTGAACCTATTTCGAACATTACGTGGGTAAAGGTTTGTGTGGTTTCCCTGTACCATCTAATAATAACAGATTTGAATGTTAATATTGGACTGAATAGCACGTAATAAATAACAAAGAACGGCCACAGCCGAAAAAAATTTTAGTGAGACATAGTAGTCTTTTTCTATTCAAATTTTTTCAAATCAA
>JARQZK010000421.1:0-10000 GCA_030704885.1 Cynegetis impunctata
TTTCATAGATTCATAGATACCTATGAAGCTTTGGTTCAAAAGAAAGGAAACATATGTGTTTCATTCCTCTCTGAAGTATGTGTCAGGGAGGCGGGCAGCTTGACTTTGGGATCAACTCCTTCAGCCAGATCAGAGGATACACTTGTATGTACAAGTGCATTTAGGATAGGTGAGACAGGATATTTATGGAACATAGGAAGTGTGGGTGTGGTTCAGAGGATTAATACTGGCCCAGCATTCGCCTTGTGAGTATGCAAGCAGTTACTTACTTTACGCCATGGGTAAACCTCTGAAAAAACTCATGGCTCACCAGTCGACCCCGAGGTTCTAACTTTGGACCTCCCAAATACTAGCTTGGTCTTTGGTTCAAGTTGCACACTTCTTTAAATAGTTTCACACCCCTTTAAATAGTTTTACACCCCTTGGTGTCCATGATTCTCGAAATTCCTGACGAAGTGATTTACCCACCACTGGACATTTGACCACAATGGCGCCACTTTAAGTGAACATAACTAATAGCCGGATTATAGAGCAACCTATGAAAAACCTATACCTATAGCCAAGTTCCAAGTATATGGATTGTGTCTAGACAAAATGCTCAGCATTTTCATGGAAAGTACCCTCAGTAGTCGGTTTTTCGTCTCTAGGGCCAACTGAAGAGATCTGCCGGCGAACCAATTTCCGTTCAAAATTATTCTGAAAAGAAATTTGAAATAAAAGTTCCAAATATATTGAAAACAAACAATTCTATAATTCACTGTTGCATTTCATCTTTCACACTGCGGAATACATATAACCAGATCACTTTCCTAACATCCACTCAATCCACGTAAGAAACTTCAATCTCTTCAACTCTGTCTGGAAGAGCTGAGGAGTTTCGTAACACCTCGAAAACTACGAGAATATAAGTAATCTCTACAATCTACATCAATATGAATAACTTTGAAAAAATGGAAAAATACGCATTGATAGCAAAACAAACTAAAATCTAGAAAATTATTACCTTCATTGTAGAACGTGGGGCGGTGCAGGTAAACTATATTCTTGAAATTATTCTAATTTATAAATAACTTCCAATGAAATGTTTGGATCATTTAATATCAATCCCGCCCGATGTTTTACTACAACAACAGGAATTATTTTCAACTTTTTATTTCAGTTTGCTTTTTAAGCGTGTTTTTCCAGTTATTATTTATATATATATATATATATATATATATATATATATATATATATATATATATATATATATATATATATATATTCGATTGGTTTTTTGGTACCTGCTTTTCTGTATTTAATTGGGTAATTGGGTTATGGTTGGCAGTGCGAGGTAAATTAAATATCATCAATTCAGCTTCATTAGAAATATATTAATAAACGTTTCGGAGGTCCCCTCCTTCTTCAGTATTAATTTGTATTATACATTCTCCTTTTATCTAATATATGGTGCAAAAATTGTTTAAATTGTGTTTATTCCATCAATATACAGTCATTTTTTGATTAGATGGTCAGAGGAAATCAAAAAATGACTGTATTTTGCTGGAACAACACACAATTTAAACAATTTTTGCAATTTAGAAAATCTTTAACTCTTAGTGACACTCGTTTTCATGCTGGAAATTTAAAAGTAGTAAAAAGAATCCTATTAGAAAATAACTATTCAGTATACTTTGTTAATAGGATCATAAATAGAGTTTTTGATCAGTTGACCAATGTAGAAGATAAATTTGATGTTGAGGTTAGTGCTAGTAGACACAGTAAGTTTTCCTTCATACCTGGCCTTTCTTACAAGGTCCAAAAGATTTTCAAAGAATACAGAGATTGTCGTTGTGCTTTTTATAATTTGAGTACAACAAAAAAGTTTTTCACTCGTTTCAAGGATCCAACCGCTCGAGAGTTACAAACAGAGGTAGTATATAAGATTCCGTGCCGTGACTATGGAAAGTGCTAGGTATATAGGACAAACCAAACAATATGTGAAAGAAAGAATAAAACAACATGAATCGGATCTGAAAGATGCAAATAACGTAGACAAGATAGCTCTCACAAACCATTCAAATAAAGAGAAACATCACTTCAATTGTAACAACACACACAATTCTTGACAAAGAAAAGTTTACACATAAGCGTAATATTAGTGAAATTTTGCACATAAAATTGAACAACTCAGTGAACTTCAGAGATGATATCAAGAACCTTAACTTGATTCACGATTTTTTATTTAATATGACATGACGTAGTTTTTATATTATTAATAATAATAATAATAACATTCATTTAGCAAAATTGCTAGTATACAAAAATCTTCCATATTATCACATGTGAAAAATAAAATCAATTGGAGACAAAGAAAACAAACCTGAGAAATAATACAAGCTACATCCGAAACAAATTTTTCTTAACCTAGATTTAAATTGGTTGACAGTTTTCGAAGCTTTGATCATTATGGGAAGGTTGTTGTACCATCTGACACCCATCATATCTATTGATTTGTTCAGATTGGTCAATAAACAAATGATCCCCTTCTCTTAAATTATAATTTATCATTTCTCCCCTATAATTTATCATCATCTCCCCTTCTAATAAAATAATTTTATTGAAAAAAGTTTTGGCTATAGGATCATGGTTACATGGTAAATGTTTAGATTTCATGAATCTTTTCTTAATGTAGCAATTTGGCAGTAGTTTGCCCCATATTCTCTTCTTTTGTGTTGTTCGATGTTAGTTTGTTTGACAAAGTTCAGTGGTCTCGCCCACTGCACCAGTAATTTATAAATTTGTCAGGTTAAGTTTATTTTTACGACCTGCATATGTGTTTTAAAGTTCTAAAGAATTGTAGATAGATGTTCTCAAAGTTTTCAAATTTAGACTGCATTTGATAGTACAATATATTGGTAATTATGGTAACATTTCCTTGTATAGTGTTTATTTTAAACTTGGGTTTTCCACAGCCTTGAAAAAGAGGAGAAAAGTCCGCGAAACGTTGGCAAAGTTTTTGTAATTGGCAGCGATAAAGTCCACATTCCCGAAAACCGTTTCATTTATTAAAAAATTATGTTTCGTCAACTAATGTTGATTGTTTCTACTAATCAACTATTGACAACTTTAATGGATTCAGTGGAAACAAGAAATTTACGTATGTTGCCATAAGTTTCTACCCATGGCAACAAGGAGAAACATTTAGCAACAAAATATTCCTCAACGTTTCTCCGATGTAACCGTAGCTTAATACGAGAGTGTTAAAATAGCGGCAGTGAAAGAAAACAGTTGTTTATACTGCCTATAGGTAATTTCCTAATAGAGAGATATCGGTAACCCAAATAGCGTCAGGCAGTATTAGAGCATACGTATTTTGACATTTAACCTATGCGCGATTCGATTCTTAACGCAACGTCCCTAAATAACGTTACCGCCAGCCCTAATTTACGGAGCATAACGACAGACGGTATTTGAAATAGCGCCTAACAAGTTAACATGCCGGGCATGCGCAGCATTCTTTTTTTTTAAGTTAAAGGTTATGTAACTTTGTTGTTTTTTTGTACCGGGTGTCTGATTAAGAGAGGCACGCGGCTGTATCTCACAAACTATTCGTCGAATTACGGTAAAAAATTTAATGACCAAAGTGGCCAACAGAAAATCCTGGAAATTATTTTCAGGTTTCTAAGATGGCCGCCAGGGGGCGTAACCGCCATCTGAAACTTTTAAAGTGATTTTTTTCTGTAATTTATCCAGTGAATATACCAAAAAAATATTTTCTTTTTAAAGCTGCGCTTTATTCGAGTAATTTTTATTTGACACTTTTTGACGTATCTATTGAAATGAAGTGGTGGGGGGCAATTCAATGTTTTTTTAATAAACAGGTGTAACTTCTGAACGACTGACCGGATTTCAACAAAGTTGATCTCGTTGGGAGAAGCATTTATTGCTCCATCGAAAACAATATATCTGAGGTCTGTCAAATTTTTAGTTATGCCGGTAGAGAGCGTTTTTCGATATAATAACAGAAAATTGCTAATTTCTCTAAAAAATTAAATGCAATAATATAACTTTTTTCCATAAAAATATATTGTGATGATGCCAAAATAGGCTAGTGAAAACCGTATCTCGATATCTTATTCCTAGCCTAAAATATCAAAGAAGAAAATTTAGTTATCATATTATTTAAAAAGACGCCATCACACCGGTATTTATTTTCATTTATCTGTATTTTTCCAAGAATCAATGATGAAATTTCATCATTCAATGATTATCATATAGGTACTAGTATTTTTAGTTCAAAAAAAATTTATAAAATCTTTTAGGGGCATAATAATCAATAATATAAATTGTGAAAGTGCAAGAAGGTAGACAAAATAAGAAGAGAAGGCAATGAAGGAAAAATAAATGCCTAAACTCAACTTTGTCAACAAATATTAAAAATGAACTCATAATGGCAGTGTATGAGTTTTTGTGGCACACACAAGTAACGGACTGGAAACTATTGAAATGCATGTACGAACAATAAAGATGTTGATATGTTTGCTGTATATTTTGAATGTCTGCAAAATGCGGCAATGGCACAAAGATTATATAGAACTCGATTTCCAAATTGGCGTTCACGCCATGCGAGAATTTGTTGGGCATATTTGAAGAAAATAGAGAAGTTTCATCTGAAATTTATAGGGTCGAAGCTGCCAGTATTACGCAAATTTCGGACTAAACGCGGAAAAATTCTCGCATGGCGTAAACGCTAAATATAGAGCTCTGTATATTCTTTGTGCCATTGCCACATTTTGGAGAAATTCAAAATATATCGCAGTGATATCAACAGCTTCATTGTTTGTAAAAGGCATTTCAATCTTTTTCAATCCTTACTTCTCTGTGCCACAAAAACTTATTAAACTGCCACTATATGTATAATTTTAGTATTTGTTGACAAGTTGATTTTAGCCATATGATTTTCCTCCATGGCCTGCTCTTCATATACTAACTACATTGCACTTGCATATTATTACATTGGTTATTATGCTCCCACTCGATTTTTTTCGAAGTTTTTGAAATAAGAATGTTATTTTTTGAAAATCATAAAATTATTGAATTTCATCATTGATTCTTGGAAAAAATACAGATAAATGAAAATAAATACCGGTGTGATGGCGTCTTTCTGAATCATATGAAAACTAAATTTTCTTTCTTCGATATTTTAGGCTAGGAATGAGATATCGAGATACGGTTTCCACTTACCTATTTTGGCATCATCACAATACATTTTTATGGAAAAAAAGTTATGTTATTGCATTTAACTTTTTAGATAAACTATCAATTTTCTGTTATTATATCAAAAAACGCTCTCTACCGGCATAACTAAAAATTTGACAGATCACAGATAAAATTTTTTCGATTAAGCAATAAATGCTTTTCCCAACGAGATCAACTTTGTTGAAATCCGTTCAGTCGTTCAGGAGTTAAAGCTGTTTATTCAAAAAAACATCGAATCACCCCCCACCACTTCATTTCAATAGATACGTCAAAAAGTGTCAAATAAAAATTACTCAAATAAAGCTCAGCTCTAAACAGAAAATATTTTTTGGTATATTTAGTAGATGAATTACAGAAAAAAATCACTTTAAAAGTTTCAGATGGCGGTTGCGCCCCCTTGCGGCCATCTTAGAAACCTGAAAATAATTTCCAAGATTTTCTTATGGCCACTTTGGTCATAAAATTTTTTACCGTGAGTCTCTACGACGAATAGTTTGTGAGATACAGCCGCGTGACTCTCTTAATCAGACACCCGGTACTTACTACCAATATAAACATACGACTGTTTTAATTCCATCATTGGATTTTTAAGTAATGGTGAATTAATAAAATACATACTCTAGGATCTGTAGAGCGTGATAGAATCAATAAATATCATCTTTCTTAAACCTAAACAAAAATTTACAGTCTTCATCTGGAACTTCGTCTAATGAAAACCGCTGTTGGGCATCAACATCTTGTTGATCCCTTATAATGTTCATCAAAATAGCGGCTTCAATGTTTTGATCATTTCCACCACCAATAATTACACTTCAAGATCTCCATATATTGCGTAGATTCTAGTGGAAGGTAAGAAAAGGATTGAAAATAAATTGAATCTATATAACAAATATAATTTTCGTCTTTAATTGGAACAATAATGATTAAAAAAACCCCAGATATGTCTAAGGCAAACGCATAAAAACATAAAATCTGACAAATCAAATAAAAGAACCAATAACAATAAAGCATAAAGCTAGGTTAAAAGGTTAAGTCACATTTTCGAATAGCGCGGGTTCTGTGAATTAGGGCACAGTAAAACATCGCTGCCGATAACTGTTAAATAAAACTAAAATAACGCTTGACGTAAAACCAATACCGCTGGACGTTAATAGGGAGTTTTCGAGACCCTAAATTTACACGTGAATTACGTTTTCGGTTATTCTGAGCATGCGCAAGAGCTTTGAAATTACCGAGACGGTTATTAACCGATAACGTACTACGTTATCAACGGGACCTTAACGTTCGCTTAATAAACGTCCGTTATATTCGCGGTGTTGACAAGTTTAAACGCGCTTGTGTTAAATTGTTACAAACTAAATAAAAATAGACTATTTGAACTATGATAAGTGACTAATATCATATATACTATCGTGCTAATTCGTTCCAAACTTCTTCCTTTGTATTAAAAATTCGCAAAAAATGTTATTTCTTACTATGTGGCAACAATCAATCGAGTCTGCGATCTGATGTTTTGAGATTGACAGTTTCCGTATTTTTATTGGTTATGTCACAGTGCTATTTTGGTTTGTTTATTTGTGTAAATTGGCCGGCTAGTATTGATATTTTTTCAACGGTTTTTGTTCACTTGCCACGATAGTTGAAAAAATGTCACTCTTCCAAAAAAGACTACGATTTACAGGCATGGAGGATCTGTTACTTCTTAGAGTTGTTCTAAGTAATAATCCATTTGAAAAACCAGATATTTGCACAGTGATTCAGCAGCACATTTCCCTTATAGCAGGAAAATTATTTTCAATGAGAACAGTAAAATACATGAGCCTTCGATGCCTAAGCTAAGAAGATTTTGAAAGTAGTATTCTCATAGTTCAAAACGTTCATCTTGGTTTTCCATAAAAACGCTGAGAAATATGTTTAAAAAAAAGCAGAACATGACGAAAAACGGTCGAGCGCGTAAGAGTAGTGGAAGAGTGGGGGTAGAGCAGTAGGCAAGGAGAAGTATGACATTCGAAAGCGTCGGCATTTTGAACGTGACAGTAATTTCTATACGTTGTCAGATAATAATTGTAAACCCCCACTCTTCAACTACTCTCACGCGCTCGGCCTTTTTTTGTCATGTTCAGCTTTATTTTTAACATATTTCTCAGCGTTGTTATGAAAAACCAAGATGAACGTTTTGAACTATGAGAATTCTACTTTCAAAATCTTTTTAGTAAATTGAAATCGGACCATACCTGTCGCATTCAGGTCTGCTGGAAAATTGCATAGTAACATAATCAAATGGCCACAGATCAAAAACTATGCATCGGACAGTTCCTGATCTTCGCACAAATGAAGTTTATATTGATAAATGATACTAACCGGAGGATCTACGCTACAACTCAAAAAATAACCGAGTTATGAACTTTTGAAAAAACTGCATTTTGGCCGGTTTTTTCCAATTTTCCCTTAGACAGAGGGTCTGATTAAGTCGTCCGACCTCTCATTTTTTTCGTCTTTCCATTTTCTACGATTTTTTGCATAAAATTGTTAATAACAAAGATATAAATAATAAAGTCGAGTGAAAAACATATCACTATATCATATGGAACTATTTGACAAACTATGGCGGAGCTGGTTTTCTTCTAACACTTTTTGCACAAAATGCTCACTCTAAATCTCTGTAGCTTGGCCTATAAGGGTTCCGTACCATTGACTACACTGAAAAAAATAATCCGTTGTGAATACCGAAAGATAACTATATTATACCAAGCGTTGTGGTCAAATAGGCACCAATCACTACATTTATTGAATATTACCACTACAAAATAGTATGATTCAAACAATAATAAAGACTGAAGCTTAAAGCGTCAAGTACTTTTCCTGTTTGGTTATTTACCACTACAAACAATTAACTCCCACTTGTCGATTTATTCTTATTTATCGGTGCCAAGGAATACTACATAACCAAATAAGGGTATTACATAGCATTTATATGACAATGTACACAACTACCTTTCTATTTTTATCCATAAATCTATGGTTATTATTTATCTGCACTGATATAATATTAGAGATTTTTGCAGGTTCATTATAACTTCATTAAATGAGTATTTCATACGTACTTATATGTTGTTTTTCGGAAACAAAACCAATTTTAATTATGTAATAAAGGTAAGACAATGTTTATAGGCTTGTTTATTGAACTATTACATTTACCAGTTGCTTTATGTCCAGATCGTGTAATTATTGGGTTTGGTATCTGCAAAGTTTGGCATAACCATGGCAAATCCTCTCCTTGAAAACGGAAACTTGTTTTCACCTCTTCGGCCTCAATATTATACAAATCGAATCCGGGTATGTTTCCATCAATATTTTCACGTTCTTGTTCCTCTTCAAAGATGTTGTGTAAGATTATACCTCTCATTAAATTATGATCCACTTCCCCGCGCCTGATCGCTATATAGTCTATTACATCTTCCATGATAATTTACCCAAAGAACGCTAATAATAGGTGAATGAAAATTGGAAAAATCGCCCGACAAAAAAGAATACGAAAACACAAGAGAGGTTATACATATTTGACGTTCGCAATAAATTTGAATTCAAAATCTCTTTTTGGATCTTCAACCCGTTAATAACGTTTTCCGTTCTGCGCAAACTCAACATAGCGGTTTACGATAATTACGTAGACTTTAAATAGAAACTCAAAAACTCCCTAATAATGTTCACAGGCGCTATTCGTTTTACCGATATCTCTCTAATATCAACTTAATTCACGTATCTACTCCAGCCCACTGCTAACTTTCGATACGGTTCAACAGTCTGTAATTTTCGGGGAAAATAAGATTTAAAATAAAATAAAATCTGTTAATTTTTGATAAATAGATAATTCAGTGTTCACAGTGAAAAACATTACTGTTCAGTTTCTCCCAATAGGCGTGGCACGTTTCAACCTCCGCGATGTTCATCGATAATCTTTCAATTTATTTCATTCACCTCGGTATTTCACGTTAAATAAGACGAGAGCAGCCGAGATAAAAGTTCTAATGCGTAAATTATTCACTGGTTACCGGGAACCTGGCCAATTGAACTTGCTCTCATGTTATCTGGATTGCGTATTTTCTACTTAATTAATCGTTTTAACGATTCCTTCGGGCGATTAACAACAAAGAATACAAGGTTGAGTGGTTTAGAATTCAGTATAAAATTGTTTGAAGAAATAATGGAAATGTGGAAAGATTTATATTGATTTCTTTCAAAACTTCAACATTTTTCTGATTTCGGACTATTATTATCTATGAGTGACATGAGTGAAATGGAATTGTCCCTAAAATAGATAACATGAGCTATGACATTCTGTTACCTATATGAAAAATTAGATAAAATGATATATTACAGCATTTTTCAGTGGAATATGGATTTTTGGTAGTATTTTTACCGAAAATGATACACTCAATGAGCTGAAATTTGATATCTGAGGTACTTCTAGACGCAAAACGAATACTAAAAAATTAAGGACACCCTAATGCGTAGCACTAGGAATGATAAAACCCCTCGGCGCATGTGCATGTCGTCAATACTTTTTGAATAAATATAATATAAATTAAATAACAATGAAAGTCGATTTTACGAATGAAATGAAGGAAAATAGCAATAAATGTATTAATAAGTCGATATTACGAATAAAATACGTGAAAATTTAGTAAAAAATTTCATTGTTTGACTGTCGAACTTGAATATCCTATCCCTGCTCATTTTGCTGCAAATTATGAATCAA
>JARQZK010000421.1:15000-17175 GCA_030704885.1 Cynegetis impunctata
TTGTGATTGTTATAAGAATATATGAAGAAAAAGTGTTTTAAATTGAGCAAGGATTTTAAAAAAATATTATATACGAGGTGATCCATTTAAAATAAAAAAGTTGCTACGACTTCAGTATCGGCTTTCAGATCGATCCCATCATTAGTTCCCCATATACTTCTGACCTATCATCGACCGTGAGACACCCTGTATGTATCTGCCAATGAATATCTTTTGATGCTGCAGTATCACAGCAGGAAACGTAAAATATTCTGAAATACCTATGTCAAATTTAAAACATATACCCAACTATAAAATGTACACAGCACACAGCTTCTGACCAAAGAAACTTACTTGTCACGAATGTCTTGTTATGGAAAATGGTTGCAAAAAAGTGAGATCAAAGTTTGTTGCCATTTATTTTGCATTTGCATCGCAAAGAATGAAAAAATAATATTATTCAGTTACTATATTATAAAATACCGCACATATACAGTTATAAAGCGAAAGCCCCCCCAATTTTTTTAGTCAAGGTATATTGGGAATAAATAATTCCCAAAATAACTTGTATAGAAAAGTATAATTAATAATTGATGAAATGACAAGCCGTGAATAAATTCGTTTAATGAACCATATTCAATTTATCATAATATTTCATAAAAAATTAAACATGAAGTGTTCACTAATTGTATGACTTATCTCGGCGCACTGTACCATCACCAAATACAAAGAACTGAAGCTGATGGTATAAAGTGCACTATTATACATTCGTATTTTATATTTACCTTTATTCGATTCTTAATACCTGATGGTGTTACAGTAAAACGAAACGTGTAGTACATATGGAAATAGAATTTCTGAAAATTCAATAAATATTTTATGTTTTACAATGTTTATTGATTTGTACCAAGTATAAACCTACCTAATACATATGTTAAAAATATTCAGTAACGTTTTCGAAATTATTTATAATTCTTAGATATTTAGGCTCTCAGATATAATAATCATTGTTTATCTCAAAAGCGAGATAAAGAAAGTATGTCAGTTTTCATTCACATACATTTATATCAACTATAAAGCAGTTAAAATTTTGAAGAAAGTATTTTATTATAACAAAAAATCTAGTCAATTTCAGGCATAAAATCGTAAAAAATGTGGGAACTGGTAAAAGTGTAATAAATTGTTGAATATTCTCCAGTAATTAAGAAGAAGAGGGCCCCGCTATTAAATAATTTACGTTAGTTTGAGGTGTATTAAAATGAATATTGACCATAACCTGTTCTGTCTTCCGTATTTGGTCAGAAGCGGACTTGGGTATTTTTTATGAAACAAATTTTGTAATTATAGAAAAGGAAAACAATTATGTGGAATATTCAAAAACATGTTCAAATCGCTAGCCGTTCAATTCCAAGCACTTCAAAATGCGGGTGTTGACTGATTTCGTCGTGGCAGATCTGATTTCATTCGGATCCAAAGCTACAAATGTTTGGGTAATCCTTTGTAACGATGCGTCTCTCGAAAACACGGGTGTTTTGTTTAGTTTTTTCTTTAAAATATTTTCCCTTCAAAATTAAAAATCTTTCGGATTAAGATTGGGTGATCTCGCTGGCCAATTCCACGATCCTAAGCGCCTTATCCACTGATCGTCAAAAGGTCTATACACTTCTGCGCTCTTTTCTCTCGGACAATGTGCAGGAGCTTCATCTAGTTGGTACAACAGTTGAGATATTCTTCGAGTGGCAGATGATCGACGAAGTTCTCTACAGTAGTTTCCGAAATATTCAGGTAGCTTCTGAGATACTATGACTCCTCGTATATCACGTACCTCAAATTGCTGCCCATTAACATTAGAAGTAAATGTTTCTTGAAATCCGGATATTCACTGCACAAAATTGAAAATTTTTTCTATTAAAAATCCCCTTCTCTGAAAATTTCGATTCATCAGTCCAAATCATTTTATTTAAAAAAAATGGATCTTCTTTGAGTGCGTACCAACATCATTTCACAAAATTCAACTCTCTGTTGAGGGTCTTGGGCTTGCATTGCTTGAATTTTTTGGTAAATTTATAATCATGCATGTTATGTATTTCGCAAGATTCTTTGGAAATGATGAATATTTATACCGAAATCTTCATCAGCACTTCCTATCAATAAACTCGCGATATTCGTGAAAATATGCTAGGACATTAATTTGGT
>JARQZK010000422.1:0-17141 GCA_030704885.1 Cynegetis impunctata
CCTAACAAGTGAACTAAATAAGTTGAATAAGAAACTTTTAATTGACATAATAGTGTTGAAAACTATACCTGAGGGTGTTACAAGTGAAATAGTGAACTCATTCTTGTCGAAAAATTGGGATAAAACGATCAGTGAAGTGACTCAAATAAGTAAAGTGAATGAAATCACGGATATAAGTAATTCAACCGTCGATTCCACTAATGAGAACAAAACTCTCCAAAAGTTAATACATCATTTGGAATGTAGAATAAGTGACCAAGGTGAAATTATTTCATTATTAAAGAATAAGAGTTCTGTATCGTGTGAGAATAATAATGAGACGAATAATGGAATCAGCCTAAAATCGATATCGAATTGTGAAGGTTATACTGAAATTGATCGAAATCCAAATGAAATGAAAGCATCTGGTAAAACAGGTGTTGAACGGATAAGTGATATAGATTTCTCTGGAATTAATGTACCACAAAAAAGTAAATATGAAAATAAAAATATTCTGAATAAGGATCCAACATTGACGCATACTGATAATTCAATGAACTCGTATTCATTAAAAGCAAAACAAACACAGAAGAAAACAATAGTAGTAGGAAATAAGGATGTGAATGTGGAAACTAAATTGAAGGTGGTTCCCAGATTAGGATATGTACATGTGTATAGGTTGCATCCATCAACAACATCAAAGGATGTTAAAATTAAATTGCAGCCAAAAATAGATGTGCTAAGTTGCGAAATACTTGAATCATGGAACTCTGAATATTACGCTTTCTTTAAGCTAACAGTGCTGTGGAGTCAGATGTCTGAGGTAATGTCTCTAGATATGTGGCCCAATGGGGTACATGTAAAACGGTTGACCGATATAACTGAAATTGAATTTTCCGACCATAATGCCCAAAAGTTAAATGTGGATCTCATTCCTGTGCATGATAATATCATTGTTAATAGATGTAGACCTTTAACGGAGAGGGGCTTTTCTGTGATGCATAGAATGCTAGAAAACTTGACCTGGGATTTCATAAAGAGTCCTAGTCTTCATTGTGAGGATGTTGTCAGCATATTTCAACAGAATATTGTTGATACTTTCCAAATCTCTTTCCCTGAAAAGCTGGTGCATACCTCTGGGTCAGGGTCTGGAGACAATTAGTTCACTGATGAACTGGGAGAAATTCGCGATAGGCTTAGGCTGTTTGATGATATGTTAGGTTATTATCATACTGAGAACTTGAAGACTGCTAGGAAAATACTACGATTCACCTATCACCAGATTCACTCTGAAAAAATCTAAAAATGATTACTATGACAATATTATTGCTGGATCCAATAACATAAATAAAACTACTTGGGAATTGATAAATCGTAAGAGAGGCATCACTAAAAGAAAAAACACTGTAAATATAAGGGCTGATAAATTTAATGATTATTTCAGGGAAATACCAGACTTGTTATTGAGTCGCATACCTAATTTAAACGGTGGTAATAGGACAGAATTTTCCAGAAGAGTTCCATCTGAACTTAAGTTTTCATTTGTGGAGGTGACTTATAATGAAGTCCGTGATATAATTAGATCTTTAAAAAATTCTAAATCTAGAGATCACTATGGATTATCCACGGTTATATTTAAAAGGAATATTAACACATTGTTGTACCCCATAACGGACCTCCTGAGTAGTTGCATCTCTGAGGGTGTATTCCCCCACTGCCTAAAAATATCAAAAACAATTCCCGTCTTCAAGAAAGGAGATAGAAACGACGTAGAAAATTACCGCCCAATATCGTTGGTTCCCATATTGTCCAAGATATATGAGAAGGTGCTTTTTAGCCAAGTCATTAAATATTTTGAACTTCATAAGTTATTTTCAGACAATCAATTTGGTTTTAGGAGGGGCAGAGGTACGTCTGATGCTATTTTAAGGTTTGTGAATGCTGTCCTTCGAAGCTTTGAGGAAGGAATGTTCGCGATGGCAGTTTTTTTGAATCTGTGTAAGGCCTTCGACAGTGTCTCCCATGAAATACTTCTGAAAAAATTAAAAGGCTATGGATTTGATTTGAAAAGTGTCGGACTAATGAAGAGTTTTTTGTGCGATAGAAGGCAGGTGGTGTTCTCCAGCGGTATGTATTCGGAAGATGTTTATATCAGAAGAGGTGTACCTCAAGGGTCTACCATTGGGCCTATATTATTTTTAATTTTTGTTAATGATCTTCCTGAGAACTTGGCGGCGAGAAACGTTGAGGTAATAACCACTCTTTTTGCTGATGACACAGCATTTCAACTCACAAGCTCCGATATTAACCTCTTAAAGGGGATCGCGAATGACACGCAGGCGATGGCCAGAAATTGGTTCTCCAGTAATTAGTTGAGTATGCATGAGGATAAGACACATAGGTTGGTCATGTCACTAAAGAGATTCGATTCCTCGGAAATAGATGTGGATTTGAAGTTTCTTGGTGTGTATCTCGACTAAAAACTGAAGTGGGATTCTCATGTGAGCCATCTGTGCTCTAAAATCAGCAAAAATGTTTTTGTTTTGTGATCTCTATCAAATTTCCTATCGGCTAAAGTACTTCAATCTGTTTACCATGCTTTAATAGAGTCTAACCTAAGATACTGTATCATTTCTTGGGGACATAGTGCACATATGAGAACCGCCTTCAGATTCCAGCGTAGAGCGGTGAGAATACTGGGGGGATTAAAGTACCTGGACTGTTGTAGGAACACTTTCAGAGAGTTCGGTACTCTCACCCTGCCATCATTATTCATTTTGGAGTGTCTTCTCTATATACATGGCAATCCTGCGTTGTATGCCACAAATTCTCGTTTCCATGCGCATGACACCAGAGGTAGGGAGGATTACAGGAAGGATTATTTCAGACTCACGGTGGCACAGAATGGAGTAAACTTTATGGGTGTGGATCTTTACAATAGGCTGCCGAGGAGTGTCAGGCAGATGTCACGTAGTTCATTCTTGGGCTAACTGAAAAGAATTCTTGTGCGGGAGGTTATTTATGACGTCGGCGAGTTCGACAATGTTGAAGTTGATCAGTATTTGCAATGATTTACTGTTTTATGTGTGTGTATATTTTGTTGTATATATATATATATATATATATATATATATATATATATATATATATATATGATTTTTATATTTATATTATTTTGTTTTAACTGTCTCTTTAAAGGTTTTTCGTGATACAATTATAAATAATTTTATATTATTTCAAATATTGTTTGGCTGTCTTAATCAGTTACATTAGATTATTTCATACTATATTTATATTACATATTTAACCTGACAAGTGTAAACATGTAGATGTTCATGTAAGACATGCAAATAAACATTTATTCATTCATTCAAGGGCGCTGGTTATATGTATTCCGCGATAAGAAAGTTGGAAAGTTGCTTGATGATTTTTAAATTATTGAAGAATTTTCCTTGTTAACTTCATGTAGTATATTTAATTGACTATGTTCAACTTGTACATTTTTCATGATTTGATTTTGAATATAGCGAATATCGCGACAAGTATTTATGGAGCACACTCTGCTGGGTCTGTCCAGCGTTTTTAAAAACGCTTGCTTTGGAACCACATACAACACAGTTGCAGAGTAGACATTTTATGTCAGAAACTATGTATTCTCGCAACGAGATTCTGCATTCTCGATCTAAGAGGTGAATTGTTAATTTCCAGTATCCTTGGTAGAGGTCGCTCTGTGTTGTTATCCAGCTAGTAGCTCGGTCACGATTTGTATTGGGGAACAATTAGAAATTCGTTAACTCCAAGTCAAGTAAGCTGCACTGATCAGATTTAATCAGATCGAAACAGCTGTATGCAGATTGTGAGTTAGGGGACTTGACGATTTCTATAATTCACTGGTTTATTGTGAATGTAGAATTCTTTATTTTATTGATAATTTTCAAATTATTGAAGAATTTTCCTTGTTCACTTTATGAAGTATATTAAATCGACTATGGTCAACTTGTATAATCTTTATGATCTTATTATGGACTACTGAAAATCGAATTTTTTTTATTAATTCATATGAAACATATTGCATTGAAATTATCACAATAAACATTGAAATATTGAATTGATGAATTGTCTATTATTATATAATAGTTTATCTCTATAGAAATATGGAAAAATCAAATATATTTACCATCAAACAAATATATAAACATTCAATTATGAAAATATTCCGAAGACCGGTTGTGAAAATATGATCAGATCAATTTCAACTGACTTAAATTACATAAATTCAAAAGATATAGGTCTACTGAGGTGGGTCAATGAGAAATATTATAAATATGGATAAGGTGTAGACAGAAATATCGATTTGAGGATTCAGAACTTCGCTCGTTGACTTTCAGATTATAAATTATGTATTTATTTCTAAACTTTTCAGGTAACTTAATTCCGAAGACTTTTACTGGATTTGAAGAAATTGCATTTCAATATTTTCTTGTAACTTACGGTTTTTGTTTATTAAACTCTACGGCATAAATACAAATCAGCAAATCTTTTTCCCCTTTTTAAAAAAACTAATTGCTTGTATCAAAGTTAAAAATGAAATAAAGTGCCATCAATTTGTAGCCATCAAAATTTAGAATATTTTCATTCCCTCGAGTAGTTTATTATATGTAATGAAGATGAATATATTCATTTCACACCTGAATATATTATAATTACAATAACTTCTCATGTAACATAGTGAAGTTTCACTAGAGAAACATTGAAGTAACTTTTAATATGAACATTTGTTAGCTTTTTTGAAGTACATACCTACTGTGAGGCTTATTCATGTGGATTCGATATATAAGTTATCTTCTAGATACATGAAACTAATTTCCATAAATTGGGTAACTTTTTTATATGAACTTTTTTTTGAAACTGGAGACAACAAGTAGATTTCTAGAGACTCTTTGCTACTTCGATGTTAATTTTTTTGTTGAAAAGACCATTTTGATACGCTAATAAATTTATTTTTCTTCAATCATTTCAATTATAATACCTAAATCGAAATGTTTCATTTTTAGAAATATTAATAAAAAGAAAAATTTTTTGATTTCAATATTACATTTCATTGATTTTGCTGGTTGAATGTTCAAAATCTTGATGAGATATCTGAATAAGGTTTTTTGAATTCTGAAATCGAAGCTGCTATTTTATGACAAATGAAATAAATAAACAGCGTTATTCAGTTTCACTGAAAAAAATTACTACTGTTCTCAAATCAACTACTTATTCCTCATCTAATAGAGGGTTTAATGAAATGTAATTTTGGAAAATAAATTTCTACCCAATAGTATAGGTTATTTATTATTGCAGATTTAAAAATTCAAGGAAAATGAAAGCGTTTAATGAGTAAATACAATCCAATTTATATATGAAAAACAATGAATTTCAATAGACTGTTAGACGTTTTATAAAGACATGGGATAAATTGCAAGTGGGTATGTTTACAACTGCATGTTAATTTATCCATGGTAACGAGAATTCAGTTCCGACTGACAAATAAAAGACAGACACAAGCCTTCATGTTTTTCTCTCGAAAAGTTAATACTATCAGCAGTGCCACTAAAAAATATATAAAAGCATCAGTATCGCTCTAAAAACTAAAGTCTCAATATGGAAGCAATTCGTGCAATTTTTCTCGTAAAGAAACTTCAATTTGAATGCCAGTTACTGAAATTGCTAGAATATAGAACAGGCTTACAATTAAAAAAAAAATGATGGGACTACAAATAGGTAATATAAAAAGTATCTGGAACATTACTGCAAAATATATTCAAGAACAATTTTCCAATGAATTTGGCGCAATTTTTTAACCGTTCAAAGATATTATTTTTCATTCAGCTCACAGAGCCCAAAAGACATAAACAAGAGAACTGTAATGCACACACGATGAAATGAAAACCAGCATTACAACTTTATCAAGGAAGAAATTATGAAAATTAACTTATGGAACGGGACTACACCAAATGAAATGTAGCAGAAATTTTTCTATGATGCCACCTACGAATTATCTGGAAGAGGGAAAGAAGCTCCGCCAAATTCGTTATTTTGAAACAGAAAAAAATGATGACGGTACTTTTAGAGGTAGGTTAGAATACAATAAGATTTCTGAAAATAGCGCAGGCCTTAGAAACTTAATCATAGTAAATGGCTCAGGGAAAACGGAAAAAATCCTGATGTACCAATGTCCTGTTAGACTGTTTGATAAAATTTCAAGTAAACGAGCACCAAAGTTTCATAATAATCTTTTGTTTCTGACAGTTTAATGAGAAAAAAGGCAGCAAAGTATGGTACAAAAATGTGCCTATGGGTCAAAGTGAGCTCCGAATGTAGGTACCAGAGATTAAGCTATAAAAATTGGTTTTCAATTCTGAAAATAAATACACCTATCATTCAAGTCGAGCAAGTACGTACTGTTTCAACATTAGCCAAATGTGCAGGAAGTAATCTGCAAATTATTGAAATCGTAAGCTATTCAAAGGCAGCATCATAGAAATTTTACTTGGATCAAGATCCTCAAAAAACACTGTTTAGTCGGAGATGAATAAAATAGTTTATACTTATTATACAATTTCAAACTATTGTTATAGTAATAAAAATTAAGCTACGATTCAATTATATATTTGAAGTTATGTTGTATTTTGGAGCTATTTTAATAATAGTATACTTGTTTATTAAATTTAATTGAATGATTCAATTATCTCACCTAATACAACAGGAGTTTATTTTTAATTCGTGAAGAACATTTAATTTGGACAAAACTGGCGCTGTTGTTTGGTAATATGACTCGAACAAATAATAGAAGGTAAAATCGCTGCACCTTCGGTGTCACGATTTTATCATGATATTTGCTGCGGTCGGTTATGTTTATCCGGATATATACAAGCACTTGTGGTATTAACCCCGAATACAGAATTCACTCTGATAATTGCTTCGCAGCTCTTCACAAATTTTGAATGAGAATCGGTTCAATTTATGAAAACAATACAACAATAATTTGGAAACAAACATATGTTAGAGCAATTTCTCCATCTTGATGTTATGAACTTGTACCCATCCATATTTGCATCAGGAAATTATTTCTATTAGACCAAAATTAGTGGAATTTTATTTGATAATAAATCAATGTTCATAAGGTAACTTTGATAAATGGAGAATAGTTGCTCTATACAAACATGAACTCTGTGATAATGATTGATTATGACTACTACTTTATATTATATCCATCAAAAAGAACATATAAAAAAACAATAGTTATTTATTATACAAGGGAAAAAAGTATTAGATTTTAGCTCGAGGTTGTGTTGTCTCCCGACGCGAAGCGGAGGGAGACAAAAAAGCGAGAGCTAAAATCTAATATTTTTTCCCGTGTATAATACATCATTTTTTTCTGTGACGAGGAAAACGACGATTAAATATTGACAATACATATTGTTATAATATATTAAAGTCAGAAAAATATAGATGCGAAAATTTGAATTTTTAAAATGGTAGGCTGTTGTACTTTCAGCAGACAATTAGACCTGCGTTGCTAAGGAATCCTTTGAAGTAAACAAATATCTGTCAATTTAATTCTATTGATTTGATTTAAAAATTGCGAACTTAGTAGTTGTTTAATAGTTATTTTGAATAATATGAAGTGAAAAAAATGTCTCATTCCGAGTTATCTCTGACTGCACCGTCATCAAACTAACTACATTTCTGAAACAAAATGGGAAAGGTTACACGACCAAGAAAGCTGCGATTTTTACGAGTACATAAATTAGTGATTTTTTTAAATAATGCTCCCCTATGAATTTTATTTAATGGCCAAGGTTGTTGTTGTATTTGGAATTGCAGGAGCTTGTCGAATTTATGAAATCAGCCAGGTAACATTAGACGATATTGAAGATTCGGAAACGTTATTAATTGTGAAACTCAAGCAAACAAAGAATGAAGTAAGCAGGAGATTTGTAGTTACCTACTGAAGAATATAATTTCGACACAAGAAAATTCCATTGTTGTACCGAATAGTTCAAGGAACTATTATTACATCAAAAGGAAATGTAACTTTTGTATAGTAAAATATTCTAAAAATAAATATCTACCTTTACTTATGTGTATATATATCCGGGAAAAAAGTACTCACTTTTTTCCCGGGGAAAAAAGTAATTTCAAAAAGTGATATTTCTTTACCTGTCATCAGAGACAAAATGTCAAACTTTTTTCCCGTCACAGAAAAAAATTTATTTTTTCTGTGACGGGAAAAAAGTTTGACATTTTGTCTCTAATGACAGGTAAAGAAATATCACTTTTTGAAATTACTTTTTTCCCCGGGAAAAAAGTGAGTACTTTTTTCCCGGATATAATATATAAACATAAGTAAAGGTAGATATTTAATTTTAGAATATTTTACTATACAAAAGTTACATTTCCTTTATATGAAAAGTACAAATCTCCTGCTTACTTCATTCTTTGTTTGCTTGAGTTTCACAATTAATAACGTTTCCGAATCTTCAATATCATCTAATGTTACCTGGCTGATTTCATAAATTCGACAAGCTCCTGCAATTCCAAATACAACAACAACCTTGGCCATTAAATAAACTTCATCGGGAGCATTATTTGAAAAATCACTAATTTATGTACTCGTAAAAATCACAGCTTTCTTGGGCCTGTAACCTTTCCCATTTTGTTTCAGAAATGTTAGTTTGATGACGGTGCAGTCAGAGATAACTCGGAATCAGACATTTTTTTCACTTTATATTATTCAAAATAACTACTAAACAACTACTAACTTCGCAATTTTTAAATCAAATCAATAGAATTAAATTGACAGATATTTGTTTACTTCAAAGGATTCCTTAGCAACGCAGGTCTAATTGTCGCTGAAAGTACAACATCCTACCATTTTAAAAATTCAAATTTCGCAACTATAATTTTCTGACTTTAATATATTATAACAATATGTATTGTCAATATTTAATCGTCGTTTTCCTCGTCACAAAAAAAAATGATGTAATATACACGGGAAAAAATATTAGATTTTAGCTCTCGCTTTTTTGTCTCCCTCCGCTTCGCGTCGGGAGACAACACAACCTCGAGGTAAAATCTAATACTTTTTTCCCTTGTATAATGAATAACTATTTTTTTTCAACTTTGTTACATGTATCTATGTCATCTGTCAGTTGTAGCTCTATTGACTAACTAATCTATCAAAAAGATTGTAGATAAAGTAAGGCCTACAAAATGTTTCTACAATATTGAAATATTCGAAAGTACCGTCATTGAACCATTCATGATGGCAGAATGGCGTTAACAGAAGTTATAAGCCAACATATAATCACATTACGTCTCAAAAAACTATAATATAACCTATATATAAAATAAAAAGCTAACTAGCAAATTCAGAGAAGCCAGACTATCTCATGGGATAACACTGGGACACTTAACGCCAAGGGGTTCTTCAAGGCGATTTTGTTCTTCATACTCACACATGACATAAACCACGGAAAGGTGAGTTAGTATTATACATTAGGAAAAAAAACACAGGAGGTATCAAAATTGATCCTATTCTCAGATTTTAACACTACCTATAGATTTTATCATATATGGCCCGATAAATGTCTATATTATTTAATGCCAGTAAGTAGTGCAAACTAAAGAGCTGGTGAAAATGTATAAGTTGATTTATATTGTTACAAAGTTGTGTCCATTTATCTCGAATACGTTCGCAAGTAAGTAGAATATAATTAGCATCAGCCAATTCGCCACATTCACATAGGGACTCCTCCTTAATACCAATTCGATGTAAGTATACTGGGCGAATGATATGACCACTTCTCAACCTTGAGATCGATCTAATAAACTATCGATTGTTTCCGATGTTTTTGAACCAAGTTTCAGATGTGGGGTGTTTATTTATGTTTTTATAGTAGACTCCCTTTCTATTTGTATGATATTCTGTTTTCCACTTTATGAAAATATCTTTTTTGTAATACAAAAAAAGGAAAAATTGTCAAATATAACAAAAGAGCGAAGCGTTGCTAAATTTTTTCATGATTCGGTAATTTATTCAATTCTATGTAGACTCGTTTACTACGTGCTTGATATTATAATTAGTAGTTGTTCTGGAAAAAAAAATTGAGTTCATTACAAATAGGGTTATGCCTGTCTTGAAAAGGACGTCATTTTCATGACATTCCTTCCAAGACTCAGCTTTTGAGGTAATACGAAGTGGTCTGAATTTTAATTAGTTAATTTTGTTATGTTTCAGTTTATATATATACATATATATATATATATATATATATATATATATATATATATATATATATATATATATATATATATATATATATATATATATATATATATATATAATATATAATATATATATATATATATATACTATATATATATATATATTTAATTATATATATATATATAGATATATATATATATATATATATATATATAAAATCAAGTACTAGGACATTTATCTGAAACTAATCAAACAAACCTCCTAGCGGAGCTGGTTATACGAGTTCACGAAACATCGAAATGCCTCCATACATCTTAGACGGTGTATGTTAACCAGCTCCGCTAGGAGGTTTGTTTGATTAGTTTCAGATAAATGTCCTAGTACTTGATTTTATTGCCACGAACGTGTTTCGGTTAAACACGAAGAATTCTGCTTTCTATTCAATTACTGCGTAAAAGATAGAATCGGAGCGCTGTTACTAGCGGTGTGTAATTGTTGCATTACATCGATTTGATGTGGCAACTTTACTCTTGCTTAGCGAATATAGTAACCACCTTCGGGTGTCAGGACGTGCGAGTTCATGTTGCCGAAATGTTTTCTTCTATCTGTAACATGTGGTTCATTTGTTTCCGACTGGTGGCGCTGTGTCATATTTATATGCCATATAGTCACTGGAAGGAAAATATAACGTCGTTAGAAATATTTGGTTGGTTATCACTTTCGATGGATGGATGATACTGATGAGCCCCAAATAAGGGCGAAACAGACTGTCTATCATTTCCATTGATTGTGATAAACAACTTAATGTTTCTAACATACACCGTCCAAGATGTATGGAGGCATTTCGATGTTTCGTGAACTCGTATAACCAGCTCCGCTAGGAGGTTTGTTTGATTAGTTTCAGATAAATGTCCTAGTACTTGATTTTATTGCCACGAACGTGTTTCGGTTAAACACGAAGAATTCTGCTTTCTATTCAATTACTGCGTAAAAGATAGAATCGGAGCGCTGTTACTAGCGGTGTGTAATTGTTGCATTACATTGATTTGATGTGGCAACTTTACTCTTGCTTAGCGAATATAGTAACCACCTTCGGGTGTCAGGACGTGCGAGTTCATGTTGCCGAAATGTTTTCTTCTATCTGTAAGATGTGGTTCATTTGTTTCCGACTGGTGGCGCTGTGTCATATTTATATGCCATATAGTCACTGGAAGGAAAATATAACGTCGTTAGAAATATTTGGTTGGTTATCACTTTCGATGGATGGATGATACTGATGAGCCCCAAATAAGGGCGAAACAGACTGTCTATCATTTCCATTGATTGTGTTAAACAACTTAATGTTTCTAACATACACCGTCTAAGATGTATGGAGGCATTTCGATGTTTCGTGAACTCGTATAACCAGCTCCGCTAGGAGGTTTGTTTGATTAGTTTCAGATAAATGTCCTAGTACTTGATTTTATTGCCACGAACGTGTTTCGGTTAAACACGAAGAATTCTGCTTTCTATATATATATATATATATATATATATATATATATATATATATATATATATATATATATATATATATATATATATATATATATATATATGTATGTATATATATACCGAAATTAGACGTCAATATTTCAACCACATATTCTTCTTCACAAAATAGAGATAAAAGTTCATATAAACTTGGGTCCACAACTTCTTCGTTTTTATGGATGGAGGATGTTAAAAGTGAAGACATGATGGTGGTTTTTTATATATATTTTCGAAACCTGTACAGGTAATTGAATACAATTTGGTACAGTTACGAAATATTTTATGCTCTATTTAATGTACAAGGTTAATACTGCAATAATTCCAGAAGTGGGTAGTGCATGGGAGTATTGGCAAAAAATTTGGCCCAATTGTGTTGGTGGTTGATTTTTAGTAATTTTTACTTCAAAATTTGAAAACCTGAAACTTTTTGTACATATAAGGTGCTCCTCTCATAATTCGCTAGGAAGCAGCATTTTCGAGCAAAATGCATTTGAATATTTCTTCACGAATTGATTGTTGTCCCGAAATTAGACGTCAATATTGTAACCACGTATTTTAAACCAAAAAAAAAGATATAGAAGTTCATATAAACTGAGGTCCACAACTTCTTCGTTTCAAAGGTGAAGACCCGATAACAATTTTTTATGAATATTTTATTTGAAATCACTATTCCAGTCTTATGCGAAGTGTGGTGCCAAATTTTCTGAAAAAGGTTGGCAATTCTTGGTGTTATATTTGAAAGTGCGCAACCAATATTTTTCTGTTTCATTTGAATTTGTTAAATATGAAATTTGTTATTTTGAAGCCCAAAATTTGTAGGCTCTTGCGCCTCCCAATGCCCCTGCCCCTACTTTGAGAAACACTGAACAAAACATAAAGGAACAATTATTTGAGGTTTACTTATTCTAACATTTACATAAGATGCTCGAAAAAGTTGCCCTGCTCATGAAGACATATTTGGACTCTGCAGGTAATCGCATGTGAAGCTTTCGAAACTTCAAAATGGTTTTGCCGTATTTGATTCCTTGCCACACATATTCTTTCACACAACTCCTCCTCGTTGTCTACTTCAGTTAAGTATACTATATCTTTTATACGGCCGCAAGTATAGTAGTCTAGCGGATTTAGATCCGGCGATCGGGGTGCCCACCGAATAGGAACACCTCTTCTAATCCATTTAGCCGGAAATCATTCGTTTAGCAAAATCCTAATATTCACACCATACTGGGCTGGCGCACCGTCGTGCTGTGCCATTGCATAAACCACGTACAAAGTGGATATCTGCTAATTCTGTATTTGAAACCTCTGCATTACTACTAAATAGCTTTTCTTTCGGCAACAAGCAGCACAATCAAAAACTGGTCGATTAATAATTGACAGCTAATTTTCCTTTACCTGACGACTCAAAAAACATCATTTTTTTCCAGGTCTACTGATTATTTTTCCTCGATTTGCACATGGAAAAACAATTCGTAATGATATATTCAAATGCATTTTTCTCGAAAATGCTGCTTCCTGGCGAAGTATGAGACGAGTACCTTATTTGTACAAAAAGCTTCATGTTTTCAAATTTTGAAGTCAAAATTACTAGAAATTGAACACCATACTGCACTACCCGCTCCTGAAAATATTGCAATATTAACTTTAAGTACATTACATAGAGCGTGAAATGTATCAAATTGTATCCAAATACCTTTACAGGTTTCGAAAATATTCACAAAAGACCACCACCAGGTCTTCACTTTTAACAAACTGTATCTTAAAACCGAAGAAGTTGTGGACCCTAGTTTATATGAACTTTTATCTCTATTTTTGGAAGTAGAATATGTGGTTGTAATATTGACAGCTATTTACGGGACACCCTTTATATATATATATATATATATATATATATATATATATATATATATATATATATATATATATATATATATATATATATATATATATATATATATATATATATATATATATATATATACAGGGTGTCCCGAAATCAGACGTCAATATTTCAACCACACAGGACGTTTTTCAATTCGTGTGCTAAAATTATTTCAAAAAGAATTGTATATCTTATTTGTTCCTTAAAACACATTCATGGCACCTTTTTCATACAATGTTTTCATTCCAATTTACTGACTATATCCGAGAAATATTTTATATATCTACAGATAACTTAACATTTGAATAGCTATATTCCACTTCAATCTGCAAATCATTATGACCTGTATTTCAGTTAGTAAAATAATTTGAAGAAAGGGGAATATTTTCAGGAAAACTTTCTATATACATATTTCACAAAGTATATCGATAACTTTCTTCAGTAACATAATTTGATATATGGTGCAGACAGATTCAGAGAATTAACGCCTTATATTGCAAAACTAAACAGAAAACTGTATCCTATTTCACAGTTTTGTAATACACGGAAGTCCATAATTTTCCTTTGCCTAGGGTGCGAACGACACTAAGAAGACAAACTTTATTCATCTGGCAGCTTGAGACATTGGATGTTATACCAGTGAATCTGGAAAATACTCAATCAACTAAGTATTTTTTCAAATAGGAACTTGAAGTTTTGTGTTTGTCATTCAATACTCAGAGAATAAATTTCAAATACATTCATGCTATATTAATGTATAATTTTCATCTTTTCACAATTGAAAATCACAAAAATTAGCATAATAATTATATTGTAATGAAAATATTAGTTTTTTAATTTGGAAGTATTTGCCGCAAGGATAGAAATATTTTTACAAAAATAGATACCGATGAACTCCAATAGTGGAAATATCTGCAAAAAAATAAGTTCTGCAGATTAATGGGTTTCTCATTTATGGAAGATAATAATAATATAAAGCATATTATCCAGCTTACCAAGTTAAAATACTGAGCATTAGTTGAACATTTTTCATATGAATGAATATGAGGTGTTATATAATTTACAGATCAAAAGAATATCAACAAGAGAGAAGTGTCAGATGAAAAGTTCGAATGAATTGTTTATTATAAAATATAGAAGAAACAAGCAAGAAGAACTTATAATAAAATTAAAGAGAATTTTGTTCAAAGCTCCAATATTATTTTATTTTATTTACTCAATCATTTCTTATCAAATTAAACATATACCGAGATTCCCCAAATTTTTGAATGAGTATCTTGAATATATATAAATTAACTCGAAAATATATCAGGGCACGCCTACTTTCAATAAGCCAATATAGTACCTTTTTAATTGATGAAGCGGTTGCTCCGTTATTACAATATTATCTGAGGACCACATGTTCGATTTCAATGCTTACTAATATTGAATTTATAACGCGTCGTGCTATTGCACTCAATAATTGTATGAGAATCTTACATACAATACAGGTTTCAATATTTTAAATAGAGAATTGAAGTCTAACTTTTAAATAACCCTAGAAATCAACAGGCATAGGAATTTGATAACTTATTGAATGAACCAATATACTTTGATCATTTCCACTTGTTGAATATATTCAATATTTGATGAAATTTTTGGAAGTGCACCGTAGGGTAAAACTCTGCGCGGACAGAACATTGAATCAACTGAAAATATAAACGTGTTCACAAAATATGCAATATTCCTACATATGGGAATTTATTTTAGTTTACACAAACGTTGCTGAATGTTCCATTAAATTGCGCTATATTTCTTGGCTTAGGTCAACGAGCATTTAGATAAGCTGACAAGTGCTGACTTCTATTTATAGAGTTGTCACCACCCATGCCGTTTTCATATTATGAAATGCGTGCGGTCCTTTTTCACTTTATATTAGTTTCTTTGATATACAAAGCCCTTGTGATCATCAAAATCTATTTTTTAAATATTTCGCATTGCATTTAAAAAGCAGTAATTTGAGATAAACCCATTAGCTACAGTGTTCCGACAACTATTTTCACAATATTTCTAAACATTCAAATTCTTAACAAACCTTGTCAATTTGAGGGGCTGTGGAGATGGGCAAAATCACACTAAAAATACATTAAACCTCTACATGAAGATTGAGGTGGATATGGAAATCTGTTTGAACATCAAGAAGCACTTACCTAGCATCAACTCAATCCAAGTACCGAATTTCAACCTTTGAACTCAAACTGTGGAGGAGCGCAAAACCTCGACATTCTCGACAAAATAAGTAACTTTCACATGAAAAAATGGCGCTCTGAGAAAAAAGTATACCTATATCGTCAAAAGTTACTCAATTTAGAAAAACTCTAGAGGTAAGTAAAACCTCAAACACCACCAAAGAAAAGAAGTCTCTATACTAGAGTGATGGCGGTGAAGAAAATTCATTGAAAGCAGTACAAAATACCAACACAATCTTTATATGAGATTTCAAGCCTCTAACTTAATCTACAGAGCTGTGGAGGTTCACAAATCGTCGAATCTCTCGATTGAATGAGAAACTTGTACATGAAAATGATGACGTTTCGAGAATGAAGTATATATCGTTTCTCGTACAGATGTTCCACTTTCAAGTCAATTTGGAAAAGGACCAAGGATGCAGAAATCTTCCAGAAGCAAGTGTTTTAGTTTCCCACAGTCTTTAATATATTAATCATGATTAATATTCACACATCAAGAACCTTTCCGCTTCTCCCATTTCCAAAAATTTTACCTGTCAAAATTCAGTGTTTTCTGTCTCAACAACAACCCTAGATACAAGCTCATTTGATCTGATTGGGCCCTATTGAGATGTGCAAGGTTATTATGAAAAAAACAACTGATATATATATATATATAATATATATATATATATATATATATATATATATATATATATATATATATATATATATATATATATATATATAAATGGATACAAACCTCATAAACTCTTACCGTAAAGATAAATCGGATAAATCGTCCATTGAAAGAATTAAAAACTTGATATGTGCATGAAGTGGGTAAGCGTTTCTGTTGTTTTCCTTACCATTTAATATTAGCAGAACGTACTGCTAGTATGAGACTGAATAGCATCTAATAAGTAACTTTAAATGACCATAACAGCAAGAAATTCAACGGAACATGTAGTTTTTCTCATTTTCAATTTTCAATTTCTCAAAATTCTATTTCGAACATTATGTGGATAAGGGTTTGTGATGTGCTTTCCAATAACATCTACTAATATTAAACCTGACTGCTTACATAAGACTTAGTAGCCCGTAATAAGTTACTGAAGAAGGCAACAACAGGAAATTCATTTCAATCCACTACAAGTTTTGAGAACGTCATGAATATAATTACGGAACGTAAAATCAGTATATATCAGACAGAAAAAAACCTCAAGAGGAGAGATCCAGAAGATGTCTCCTCGACTTTCATCGG
>JARQZK010000423.1:2500-17029 GCA_030704885.1 Cynegetis impunctata
AAACCTACCTCGAAGACTATTGATTTCAGAGACAACTGTACTATTTGTAGTATTTGGTTGAATTATTTGCAGCTTCTTCATCAATATTTTGTAAGCTTCATTTTTTCATTTCGGTCTAAATAGTGTTTTGATATTGTCTGCCACAAGCAGGGTAGGCCCCTGTACAACTCAACAAATTGCCATAGAAATTCCCGGACATTGTTCTGCAGTCAGACATACTAATGAAAGTATCTGCAATCATTTTTATTAGATAATATGCAAATCTATTTAATGATAATATTGGTTTTTGAACCCAAACAATGTGAAATACATTGAGTAATTTGAATTTTACTTATTATTTTAAATACCTTCTGTCGTAACCAATTGTTTGAAAAGTCTAAAACGCCGCTACTGCTTCAAAAACGCACATGGAATGCGCATCCAAAAATTCAAGCGATTTCAGAAAACATCAACTCGGCATTCATCCGGATTGTGCATTCAAAAACGTGGTTATTTTTGCATCCACATTAACGTTATTGGTTGCACGTTCTTGCATGCACGTTGATGTATCAAGACATCAACGCCCGTGTGTAGTGGCCTTTATTGGTTGCACGTTGCTGTATCAAGACATCGACGCCCGTGTGTAGGGGCCTAATGAGAATTAAAAGTACGGATCCAAAAAAAATTATTAGTATAATTCCGGACATGTGTGGCGCGTATCGCGTGGGAATCTTTCTCCTTATCCTTCGCCACCCGCCGACACCAAAGCGTATTTCATTTTATTTTGAGTTATTTCCGAAACTACTCATCCGATTTCAAAAATGTTTTCACAAATATTTATAATGGTCTTTTCTGATAGACCATATTACCTCGCTAAAATAATGGTGCTCTTCGTGGTGACCAATTTTGCAACTCTAATGTCGTAGAATAAACGGTCGATAGTTTGCGTTCTTCTTGAACTTACTATATTTCGCATAACTTAAAATAATTATTTCATTTTGCTGAAAACTAATAGCGAAATTCAATTTAAAACACGATTCAATCTTCAAATTTGTGATGTGAAAGTTTTACTTAATGGATACACTTCTCGATGAAAAAAACACAATTAGTTTCGTTGCTTAGCCATCCGTTATTAAACAGAAGATGATATAGTTTTATGTTCTATCTACCATGATTGTTGTTTCAATATAAAATGGATTGCATGACACTCCTATCATACTGGTTACTGAATCATTCGTCTTTCGTATATATTTTCTGTGTCGCTGAGTTCTACGAAAAACAAAGTTTTTAAATTAATTCAGTTAATTATGTTTTTCGAATTGGAGTAATTTGAATTTTTTTTCATATGGAAATATATGCAATTCCCAGGCGTATGAAATATAACCAGGAAAGGGAGAGAACTTTATAATTGCAAGTTGAAATATTGTTGAATTAGTTGAAAAACTAATGTAGATCAAAAAAATATTGTAGGTCGAAAAAGATAAAACTAATTGTTGTCAGCTGGATATTTCCAAAGAAGCAGGAAGTTTGTTTCGATATGACCAATCATACTTCTTAATGAGAATGTATCAGATAAGTCCCATTATATTGGCAGCTCAGTTATTGACACTAAAAATGAGAACACGCAAATCTAAACCTGAAATACAGCCTTGAAATATGACAATTTGTAAATATGAGAATATTTGTTCTGATATTCATTTTTTAAAAGTTTTATAGTATATGGCTAAATATGCGAATCAGAGTTATTTTATTGGTAATAAAAAGAGTTTCTCTTATGATCTTTCTCTATTTCATGAAAATTTGTTCGAACTGCTACTCGGAAATGACAATACTCGTCACGAATTATTTAACTGTCTCATTTAGTTAACATGTTTTAGGGATCGTGTTGCTGCAATTTACAAAAAATTTCCCAAGAAAACTCATCAATAAAAAAATTATTTTTTTCGTTTAACGATGCACAGTTCGTCCATTAAACATGGTTAATAGTGCTAATTCACAGTAGAGCTCAGAAATAAGGAAGAAATGCTATTATCAGAATGAATACTTCATACGAAAATTCCCTTCACTATAAGTAGTATAGGTACACTCTGAAGATGCAAAGTTCCCTAAAACCGATAATACTCATAATTGGATGAGTTCTGCAAATCCACTCACTATCTGTTATTAGAAATAAATAAATAGGTAGTTATGAAATATGTGGCGAATTTCAAATAATTTCCTTGTTAAATTGGTGGAGATTTTCCTCAATTGTTTCTTGTAACTTCCAACCGAAATACCAGACTTCGAGTCGTAGCTGTATTGTGAAAAATATTCGTAATAGAATTTTAGGAAATATTCTCTCTCTCTCATCTCAATCAGCCCATATTCGTCCACTGCTGGACATAAGCTTCCCTTGATTGCTTCCACATTCTCCTATTTTGTGCCTCTTGTATCCAATTTGTGTGTATACGTTTAATATCATCGGACCATCTAGTTGGTGGTCGTCCTCTGTTTCTGTATGCGTCCTGTCTAGGCCTCCACTCTGATCCATCTGT
Source organism: Cynegetis impunctata (assembly GCA_030704885.1). NCBI lineage: Eukaryota > Metazoa > Arthropoda > Insecta > Coleoptera > Coccinellidae > Cynegetis > Cynegetis impunctata. The sequence continues at coordinate 5,014 of JARQZK010000423.1, forward strand.
TGTCCCGCATTCTCGCAATGTGTCTCGCCCCATTCCAGTTTAGGATTGCTATCCTTTCTTCTGCGTCAATTACTCTGGTTCTTCCACGTAGCTCATCGTTTGTGATGTGATCTCTGAGGGTCAATCCCAGCATTGACCTTTCCATTGCACGCTGTGCCACTTTGATTTTTCTGTACCAAACTTTTTTTGTTAATGTCAAAGTCTCAGCACCATAAGTTAGGACAGGCAGAAACACATTGTTGAAAAACCTTTCTCTTCAGATAAATTGGTAGATCTGACTTTTAATATGTGCTTTAGGTTCCCAAATGCGGCCCAAATCAATTCTATTCACCTAAAGCAATTCGCAAGTTTGATTATCTCTGTTATACGAATTTAGTGCCCAAGATACTTATATGAGGTAGTTTCTTTTACTTGGATGCCATCTATGTATACTCCTTCACCGAGTACAAGGTTAGTCATTAGTTGGGTTTTTGTCACATTAATTTTTAGTCCGACTTTATGGAAAGCAGAGTTTATATGTTGTAGCATGTTCATAGCATGGTCGAGGCGATCTGATATTAGGACTATTTTGTTTCCTGCAGTTTTACGTTAGCTGTAGCATTTTTGTATATAGACTCCATTACTAAGGGATATCGTTGGTCTATTCTACAGTCGGAGAGTGACATTAACATCTGGTACTGGTTTATAGTGTCAAAGGCTTTTTCGTAGTCGACGAATATCAGGACAAGTGGTTTCTTGTATTCGATGCACTTTTCTATAAGATATAAGATTCTTCAGGACTTGGAGATGATCATTCGTGCCGTAACCTGGTCGAAACCCAGCCTGTTCTCTGGGCTGATGAAGGTCCAGTTTCGCTTTTAGTCTATTTGTATTGATTCGAGACAATAGCTTGTTCATGTGAGACAGCAGCCTGATAGGACGGTAGTTTGTGAAATTAGTTATGTCACCTTTTTTATGTATCAGAGTAATGGTTGCATTGTTCCATTGTTGTGGTGTTTTGCCTTGTATAAGACACTCATTAAACAAAACTAAGATTCTGCAATAGCTTCTCACCATCTAGGAAATATTAATGGAGTCTAATTATCATACAATTTATCTCTGTAATTTTATGTGTTAGTTATTCGGTCATTTTATTTTCGAATGACTCTGGTAACTTTCAACCGAAATATCTAGTTTCGAATCGGAGCTTTATTGCCAGAAATCTGCAGTTTCAATCTTATGAAATATTATACTGAATGAGTCTGAATGTATATCTCTGTGAATTTCTTATACGGGATATTCGAAAATTTTATTTTCGGACGCCTCTTGTAATTGGCAATCAAAATACCTGGTTCCGAATATTTGCTTTTTATCGAAAGCTCAGTATTATCAGATCAATTTAATAAATATTCTCAAATCGTAGATACCTAATGGGTGAAATTTCAAGAAATCTAACTACCATTGTTATTGATGAACTCTTCAGATTGGATTGCTGTACTCATATATTAAGAATTTAGTCATTCACGTTCTGATTTCACGATTATTCGATTTCACGATTATTCGATTACTCGAATCATATTACTCGATATAAGAACGGTGAATGATTTTGAGGTTCACTGAACCAGCAGCCATGCTCGTTTAAAAGTTTGCTACAAGGAACTCGCTTCGTACTTTGTAGATAATCCGTTGGAAGAATGGAACTCAATTTATAGGTAAGAGGTTTCTTATATTGAACTTCTCAATTTGAAAAGGATAAGCCAGCTTCGAATTTCTGAAGTTTCAATTGTTTCTAATCGTATCAGAAGATATGATCTTCTGAAAGGCAACATGGATGCAGCGTCGGATTTACCAATAGGCTAGAGTAGGCTGCAGCATATAGGCTCCCATCACTCCAGAGGCCCCCCACCAAAATTGAAATTTGTAAAGACGAAATTTTTAAATGATTTTGTACTACTATAATTGATGTAAATTTGAATGATCGAACTATACGGAATTCGATATTATGAGAGAAATTGACGTTAGCGATGAGATTGAAGATTCTACTAAAAATCAATGTAGAAAAGTTGTAATTTACTATAACATTTTTATAAGTAGTTAGTAGTCATAGTATTGAGTTAGTATTGAACATTAAATTATATATAGTAACTACATGGCGCTCTATGCAAGCCTGAGCTCTGGAAGAAATGACCAATATATTGCACATTCCGAATTGATAGAGTAAAGTTCAAGATATAAAAATTAATAAATACAATTTTTTTTAAAGAAAACTCATCAATTCAATTCACAGTAATAGAATTTCTTAAAATGCATATGACTTCTCTATAACACTTTAATTTGAACACGTACACCTGAGGCACTTCGATACTTTTAAAACTCGAAATTAAATTTTTTTCGCTATACTATATAAAATTAATAATCTATGACCCACAAATTCATACGAAAGTATAAAAATCAAATTTTGGAATATTCATCCCCTCAATCAGTCTCAGGCCCCTAAAACGTTTATCCGGCAATGTATGGATGAATTGAGTTGAAGCGGCATCTTGATGGTTTAATTTATTTCGTGACACCATAATGAAAGTTACACGAATAAATGCATTTTAGAAATGGATAATTATAAATGACCTGTGATGAAGTATTAGATAATAGTTAGTTGCCTGTAAATTAGAAATATGTATCGTATTTTAAACTGATTCAGAATGTAGGTATATGTATAGATGGAAAATTTTGGAGTTTGATTTTAATTCGATATTGTCAAAGTGCAGATAGTAAGTAAAACCGGGTACTTTTTATTCAGGAAATATTATTGATTGAAAATCGGAAAACTTCAGACCCTAACCGATTTTAACAGGACTTCCATTGCTAGATATAGGACTTTTCAGAGATTGATCCAGAATACCTTCTATCACAGAAATATTTAATATTCCTACGTAAAAAAATTGAAAAATTTTTCGTATAATTTAGATATATATAAACTTATATATATATATATATATATATATAATCTTTTGATAATTATTAGCAATAACAGGCTTGTTGAATCTCAAAAAACTCGATTTTATTAAAAAGTAAATATATTATATTTAATATATATATATATATATGTATATATATATTATATATATATATATATATATATATAATATATATATTATATATATATATATTAATCTTTTGATAATTATTAGCAATAACAGGGCTTGTGGAATCTCAAAAAACTCGATTTTATTAAAAGTAAAATATATATATTATATATATATATATATATAAATATGTTATATATATATATATATTATTATATATATATTATATTATAATAAAATTTAATTTATATATATATGTTATATATATTATTATATATAATAATATATTATATATATATATATAATATATATATATATATTTTTAATATATACATATATATATTCATATATTATATATATATATTATTATATAATATTATATATAGATATTTCTTATATAATAATATATATATATATATATATATATAAATATTTATAATATTATATTATATATATATATATAATAATATATTTATATATATATAATATATATATATATATATAGATATTTATAATATAATATATAATATATATATATTTATATATATATATATATATATAATATATATAGATATATACCGTAGAACGGGGCTAAATTGGAAATGCGGGGATATTTTAGAATTCATAACCTGTAACTTCATCTGGCAATCCTGTTTAGGTACAACACAATTCCGCGTAAATTACACTGTAATAGTATAGTACATATCCTTACTTATTCATACTTTAGATGATTTCAGTATTCGTAAGCGTGGTAATGGTTTGTTAGACATTGAAAGTGAGGCTGAAAATCAACCAATATTTGAGCCTGTCAAACTTTCAGTGCTAGTGCGTCGTGGGTGAGAGTTATAGCAGTTAAGTTTTATATAAAAAATGGTGTTGATGTTAGTATCATTGTGCAAAAAAGTTATAAACATTATGCTACCCCAAAATTTTTTATGGTCCTTTTTGAAGATCGGGGCTATTCTGGATGGCGTTTTTGTAATCATTCCAAAATATCCCCGGTCTTCTAAAATCACACAATTATCAATGCTATATACCTTTTATTATTCTTGATTTAAAAATGTATGTTTTCCAATTTTACCCCATATACGAGGTAACTATAATTTATGCGATATTCTTACCGATTCTAAAATATCCCCCACCCACGAGGCTATTTTAGACGGGCCTAAAACAATTTTTTTTCAGCACCCTGTGAGAATGGGGACATATTTATCATAGAATAATATTTGGTCGTATATAAACCTATTCAAAAAGCATATCATAATAGATTATTTTTAATTACTCTTTCTGCAATATTGAAAATAACGAAAAAAAAAGTCTACAATAGCCCCGTTCTACGGTATATATATATATATATATATATATATATATATATATATATATATATAATTGTATATTTATATGTATATTTATATATATATATATATATATATATATATATATATTTATAATATATTTCCAGTACATTTTGGCAGCTTCAGCTGTCTTCATCAAACCGAATGAGCTGAAATTGAATAATCTGTAGATCTTGATCCAGAATTAAACTGCTGAGTACATTCCGTCACAATTTTGAAATCTCCAAACTTTAGAAGGAAGTGGCTAGAAGGTGTATGTGCGAAATATTTTTAAACCTATATCAAATGATATGGAAATAAATGAATCATCATATCCGGTATTCAGCGTTCTAGTAATTTTAGGTGGATGTATGGAACTATGAAAAAATCGAAGGATTATTGCTCTTTCAAAACCCCTTGAAATTCAGGGTTGAAAATTCGTACGGGGATTGACTTGATGCAAAATTAGTTGCCTTATAAAGTATTTTTTTTGAAGTTTTGCACACCTTCATGGCTTATGTAGATAGAGTTAGAGAGTTGAATTGGTGAAAAGTACCCTTTGAGGCTATCAATAATTTTGCAGCTATTTTCGTGTGAAGATTTCATGTTTTTCCGTAGTTGTGGAGGTTTGCGCGCTTCTAAAACTCCTGCATTGAGTTAGATGGTTGAAATTTCGTACATAGATTGAGTTGATGTTGAGAAAGTGTATTTTGTTAGTTATAAACTATTTTCCTCAACCGTCGTCATTTTAATTAAGAGACTCAATGTTTCTTCGTTGATTTTAATGTTTTGCTCTTCTCCAAATCCCTTCTCAATTGATTTAGGAGATTTAAAGAATGAAGATAAGTTTAAATACGACTTCGTTCCATACTTATATGGCTTTTTAGAAATTAGAGTTAAATATTTATTGTTTTATCTATTTTCATTCATTCATTTTTCAATTCAGTTTGTCTATATTTTAGTCATACTGGGAAGAAATTCTAATCTTTCCTTTAACACAAGGGAGACCAAGAGCATATACGAACTAACAAAGTTGCCGTTATTCACTAGTCTTCATATATTTTCAATAATACATATATAAACCAAATTTCCACTATTGTAAAGGAAGAGTGCTTTGAAATTATTAAATGTACCTACCCTCCAACGGAGAAAAGACATATGACCACATATTTCCTTCGACGTCCCCAACCCTCAACATTTCATAACTTGTCATCGATTGACGTATTGTTTCAACTTCAATCTATTTAAGGAAGAATAGACATATCTTGAGAAGCGAACTCCTCAAATGGCTGTTCTCCACTCTCAGGAACGAATTCCAGAGATCATTGAAGCAAGATTTTCACCCTTATCGGTGGCTCTCGATCGAAATTGAAAACGTCGAAGTTTCCACATCTTGAAATAGCGGAAAATATGGGCGGACAGATCCATCGTGAAATGAATATCCAATCGCGTGGTTTCACAGCAGCCTGGCTCTCCAGGAATTTATTGGCTACGTTTTGCAGAGGGATATTTATCCATCTGAAATCTGGGAAACGTCATATCTGATGGGGAAATTGCATTGACGTGGTCTCGGGATTTTCTGAATAATATTCGAAATTTTCATTTAATCTTCGAACCAAAGAATTTTTATACCCTCATTAACAAAATAGATGCTTAACGCATACGCTGGTATGGAAACCTCCTTTTATACGTGTACATCAGTCATTTTGATCAAGTTAATATTTAATTCAACAGATATTTAAGTAGGAAGAGGACTCTCATTCAAAATTTTCTGTACAGCACAAATTGCTCAATTTATAAATAACAACAAAAGGTTCGGATGACACCTGAATGTTATTCATCGTCTTTGGCATTCAATCCAACGATAACAGACACCCATGAAGCAAAGTTTAAGTTACACAACCCTCGACATAGTTGCCCACACCTGGGTGCAGTCACATTCCATTTCTCACCATAATACCTCTCACTCTCCCAAAAATCTTTTTATATATGCAACAAATTCGAACAGAATTACCAGTATTAATATATATATATATAAATTTATATATATATATATATATATATATATATATATATATATATGCATATATATTTTTTTTGAAATCACCTTTATTCATTAAATCATAATAATTTCTTTACATAATTAAATATTACTTCTAAACAATGCCTGAGAGCACTGGTATCGAAGTATTTAAACATACAGAAGTGTTTGAAAAATATTGAATTAAATGTAGATTTAATTGTAATAAAATATAAATAAATACTCTAGATAAACACGAACCAACCTGATTACTAAACTATGTGACAAAATCAACTAATAATTAACCTTATAATTAACCAACAGGTCCAAAAAATGAGATTAATCCCTCATTATAATCGTTATAACTTAAGTAAACTTCTAAATTAAAAAAAGGTCTGTAGCAAAATCAGAATAATTCAAATAAACCGTGAAAATAAAAACTAGAGAAAAGGAACCATCACAACGCCAGAACTATGTCATACTCAAATACATATTAATACTTCTAATAAATTTGCTGATTCCATCTATCTCCTTCACTGAGCCAGGTAACTGATTATAAACAGAAAATGCCTTCGAAATAGATTATTGATCCCAAATTCAGTCCTTACATTAGTCCAAATATATGTTACATAATTTCCTGGTGTTATGTGAATGAACATCCCTCAAGAACCTATACTCTGTGTTCGATTTCTGTTTTCCATGAACTATTTGATAAGATGAGCTTACATTGCTCCAGTTCTTTCAGCTTAGCCAAAATCAAACAGTTTGAGATCGGTGTAAATTTGCTTTGTACTAGTTCGTCTATCAATATTGAACAGTATTTTGTGAATTTATTTTGCAGAATTTGCATTCTACCAAAATTTGAATTGCTACATGTTCCCCATACTGCAATCAGATATCTCACATGTGAGGAGAAGAAACGCATTATATACATTGTATTTAGTATTTTATAGTCAAATAAGTTCTAGTTCTATAAAGTATTGTATACATAGGCGTAATTTTATCTCTTAAGTGGTCAATATGTCGTCTCCAGCTCAGCGTGGAATCCAAAACAAGTCCTAGGTACTTTACATCTTCGACTTTTTCCACGTTTTTCACGTTTATACGAAAGTTTAGATTTTTCAATATTTTTATTTCTTTGTTTGAATAGCATATATTTAGTTTTATCTATATTAATTTTTAATCTATTAAATATAACCAATCTGAATATACTTTCAAATCATTATTTATTAATTGATTTAATTCATCTCATTCGATCCTTATACAATAATACGGTGTTCATCAGCGAAGAGAGTAAGTAATCCGCCTTAATTCCAGATTTTTTCAAACTCAATACGTACAGAGAATACAAGAGCGGTCCCAAAACTGAACCCTGAGGCAAACCATAACTATTTGTTGTCTAATCGCTTTTTACTCCATTCACAACTACATATTGTTTCCGTTCCTTCAGGTAAGATTTGAGCAGATCGTGCATCACACCCCTGAGACCTAAATATTTCATCTTACGGAGCAATATAGGAAAGGATATCACGTCAAATGCCTTTCTAAGATCAACAAAAATGGCAACAACAATTTTTCCCTCATCCAATGCTATCGAAACTATATTAACAAAATCTACAATAGCACTGAGTGTACTGCTATTTTTCAAAAACCCATATTGATATTCATCTAGATCAACGTATTTATCTATGAAAGACAACATTCTCCCTCTCAATACCGCTTCTAAAATCTTAGAAAGAACCGATATAACAGAAATAGGTCTATAATTACTCGCGGCGTCTTTTTTACCAGATTTATATATCGGCGTGATTTTGCTTATTTTTAATTCGCTTGGAAAGTTTCCCGTTCTCAATACTTCATTTATTAAATTTATCAGCGTTGGTATTAGGTCCCGCTTAAGATTACAGACATCTAGCACAGATATACCGTCATGTCCCGGTGCCGAGTTTTTATTTAACTTTGAAATAATCTCTTCAATTTCTTTTTCAGTAACCGGTTCAATGACAATACTTCTGATAGTGTAGACCTCGGGAAATTCCACAATGTTGCCGATTCTAATTATTTTTCTCCATTTTCGAACAATATTTTTACCAATATTCGAAATGTTTATTTAACGCGTTTGATACATCTTTTTTATCCGTGATACCTCCCCTTCCCACATATTTTATTTATGTTGTGAATCGGATTTTCGTCTTCAACAAGCCATTTACAAACCTCCACTGTTTCTTTAAATTACCCTCAGTTCTAGCCCACTCGATCCTGAAATATTGATTCTTCAGCGACTTTATTTTGTTATTTATTCTATTCTTCAATTGCCTGAATTCATCATTTAGATTTACATTGAGTTTGTTCGAAATTTTCTTCTTGTATAAAATATCACGTTTTTTTATTAGATTTACTAATTCACTTGTTATCCAACGATTGTTTGAATGACATTTGAACGTTTTATTGTATTCACAATTTTTTTTACACTCACCTATCAATTGAATAAGGTCCTTGAAGGTGCTTATCTGTGTTCCTGCCATCCTGTCTTCGAACATCGCTTTTAACTTGTGATGATCCACGAAAGTTCTATGTATCCTTGTTTTCGGATGATAAACCTTTATCTTTTTAAATATTTCAAACCTTTGATATTTGTGATCTGTACACTGGTGCTCTTCAACCGTTACCGAACTTAAGTGACACGACGTTCTCTCAAAAATAACATGATCAATCAGATGACTGGGACGTGTCTGTCACACGAGTAGCCATTTCTTCCGATATCACATTAGCAAGTGAAATTGCTTTGCCTCAGCACTGCTATGTAGTTTTGACAAACCGTGGAAGCAGCATTCAAAGATTTTATGTTGAAATCTCCAACAATTATATGCTTTTTTGACTTGGATATTTTACTCTCCAAAATTGCAAGGAAAATCTTGATTATTATATGAGGCTGGTTTATATATGAGCTTATTTGACTTCTCTTCTCCTACTTCCAGACAGAGCCATCCTACCAAGTCCTCAGATCAGATTTCTCCATCAACGAAGCGTTTTATACCATTTTCACATATATTGTGCACCCACCTCCCTTTTAATACGACAGGAATGGAAATCTTTTGGTAACCATCAATCCTATAATAACAAGTGTCAGCATCGCTGAGCCAAGTTTCCACCAGTATTAACACATCACAATTATAAGTTCTCACGAAACATTTCAGTTCATCTAATTTATTCCTCATACTCTGTATATTCATATATATCACTTTTATCACAGGAATCGTAATCAGTTTTTTAAATCATCTTCCTCCTCCACAAAACTACCTTTGAATCATCCTGCTTCCTCATCAATATCTTCCCATCATTCATCCATAAATACTTATATCCATTTTCCTTTTTGAAGCTTTGAGCTTTCTTCATCAATTCCCGATTTTCCTTCGTCATGACTTAGAAATATAGACTTATCTATTTTATATCCCAATGATTCAGTTGTTAGTTTCCTCTTATCAGTTGAGTTCAACATACTTTTCTTTTGAGATAATTTCTCGAATTTCACTTTAATTGGGGAATATTTCATCATTGGTATCCTTGGTCGAAACACAGTAAAGTCCTTACTTTCCAAGGGAACTGTTAGTTTATTGGCAATGCGCTTCACAACTTCAGTTAAGTTCTCTCCCTCTTCGTATGGGACGCCATGTATAATCATATTATTTTCCAAGTCTTTCTGATCTCTTCTATTCAGTTGTTTTCGAATCTGTTTCACTTCTTCTTGCAGTTTTTTATTCACTTCTATCTGTTCTTTGTGTTCGGTGATATATATATATATATATATATATATATATATATATATTTATATATATATATATATATATATATATATATATATATTATATATATATCATATAATATATATACATATATATATATATATATATATATATATATATATATATATATATATATATATATACCATATATATGAGAAACATATATGATCTAATTCCAACTCTTTGGTTCATGTCTTGAAAAAATATAGCCCTTTCCCGAAACCTTTCCATAAAAACATTTTTTTTGAACCCTAGGGCGGACCCAAATAAACTGCCGGCCTAGCTCCTCAATTTCCGTTCATCTAACGATATTACATACTTCATGATAGAAGGCCGTTATCCTGGTCCAAGTTAGAAAAAAACGCTTGAGCAGCATAGCTCCCTCACCAAGATCATATTTCTTGCACGAAGTGCATCGCGTCGAGATGCGATTCGAACGGAATAAGTTTTGATAGCAAACCGTATGAAAATAGTTAATTTTATTCAAAAATAAATTGCTTCTCGTACTGATTGCAGAGCATGTCGAGATGCAATTCGAATGGAAGTCTCCCCGACGGATCATATTTTCACATGAACACAATCAACATGCCAAATTTCAACCCTCTCTCAATCTACAGAAGCTGTAGAGTTGAGCAAATTTTCGAAAACCCAGAAAAAATGAGAAAATATCTACTTGAAAAGTGAAAGAATTCACCCAAATTTTGATAGTTTTGTTCTGCCTCGGAAATAACCTCAGATACCAATTTTCATCCCATTTAGTTTCATATATATATATATATATATATATATATATATATATATATATATATATATATATATATAATATTATATATATATATATATATATATTATATATATATATATATAATTATTTATTCGAATTGTTGTTGCCTGTGATCTATTTTTAACATCTTGATAATTATTAGCAATAACAGGCTGGTTGAATCTTAAAAAACTCGATTTTATTAAAAAGTTGACGTTTCACTACGACATTTGTAGTTTATCAAAACTTTTGAAAAAATTGAAATCTCCTTGACATTTATTGATTTGAAAAAATTTGAATAGACTAAGACTGCTTTGTCTCGCTTAAATTTTTTTCCGAATGTGGTTGTTCTTTGTTATTTATTACGTGCTATTCAGTCTAATATCAACATTCAAAATTGTTATCATTAGATGGCAAGGGAAACCACAGAAACCTTTACCTACGTAATGTTCGAAAATAAAAATAATAGGGTACTATTTATCTAACAACAATGCATTGCTACGCCGTTCTGATGAGGACCAAAGAGTCCGAAACACGTGTCAACGGCTGCTTCCATATAAACGTTCTATACCGATAATTCTGCTCTTCTTTTTTAATATTTTCCTGCAACTAATTTCTTCGTTGTTAGATAAATAGTACCCTATTATTTTTATTTTCGAACATTACGTAGGTAAAGGTTTCCGTGGTTTCCCTTGCCATCTAATGATAACAATTTTGAATGTTGATATTCGACTGAATAGCACGTAATAAATAACAAAGAACAACCACATTCGGAAAAAAATTTTAGCGAGACAAAGCAGTCTTAGTCTATTCAAATTTTTTCAAATCAATAAATGTCAAGGAGATTTCAATTTTTTCAAAAGTTTTGATAAACTACAAATGTCGTAGTGAAACGTCAACTTTTTAATAAAATCGAGTTTTTTAAGATTCAACTAGCCTGTTATTGCTAATAATATATATATATATATATATATATATATATATACTATATATATATATATATATATATATATTATATATATATATATATATAT
>JARQZK010000424.1:2500-16948 GCA_030704885.1 Cynegetis impunctata
AACTCTTTCGGCATTGACCCAAATTTGCCACTCTCCCGTTTTTCCGTTCCAGCTTTGACAGGTGTGATACCATTTATTAAGCCTGAGTGGATAATTCAATCGATAGAATGTATGTCCCTCCACTGCCAGGCTGAAGTAACTAGAACGATTTGTGTTGGATATCCAGGAGTATATGGCACGAGGCTGTCCATCGACTAGAATATAACTTATTATCAGAGAGTGAGAAAGAGATAGCTTTATTGTCATATAAAATTAAGAAATTTTCTAGATAAAGCACATATAAAGAATTAAACATAAATTTCAACCATAATAATTAATCAAACAAAACAAACTTTCAATAGTTGAACAAAACAAGTATCTATTTAAATAAGGAAATAATACACAAAAATATTTATCAGTCAATTATGTGTAAATATTTTGGATTGATTGGGCCGATACTTGGTGTAAATTAATAATCATATTAAAAAAATAGTTAATAATAACAATTTACACAATTATTAAAAGAAATAACGCATGACGCACGTTTCGGTGGAACTTCACCTTCTTCAGATGCTAATGGCAAACTAACTATGTTTCTATGTTATATCGAAAACAAGAAATAAAGAGATGACAAATTGTGTAGAAGGGGTAAATAAAAAGATGGTTACAAATAATTATAAGAATAGAAAAAACCAATTCTGAACTGCTAGTCAGATAGTTCGGTAATTTTGAAAAGATTGAGAAGGGGGCTTGAATCCAACAAAAACACACGTTCAATTTCGATTTTAAAATATTGAATACTGAAAGTAAATAAATCAAACTTAATTTTTCAAAATCATTACAGATAAATAAATACAAGCATTCCGGTCGCCTATTTAATAGCCAAATCGATCATACTTCAAGCCCCCTTCTCAATCTTTTCTAAATTACCGAACTATCTGACTAGCAGTTCAGAATTGGTTTTTCCTATTCTAATAATTATTTGTAATCATCTTTCTATATAACCCTTCTACACAATTTGTCATCTCTTTATTTCTTGTTTTCGATATAATAGAGAAACAAAGTTAGTTTGCCATTAGCATCTGAAGAAGGTGAAGTTCCACCGAAACGTGGGTCATGCGTTATTTCTTTCAATAAATGTGTAAATTGTTATTATTAACCATTGTTTCAATATATGTATAAATATATGTTAAAAATCAATATATTTGTCAATTAGGTTAAATTAAACAGATACAAAATTTTTTGATATTACAAAAAAACATTAAAATATGTTTTTACCAAATATGGACCTCAAGTAAAGTGAATTTTTAGAGTAAAATAAATAGCTAAATTTAAAAAATGTTGTATATTACCATTTGAATGAAACAATCTATATTTTTTCATCAATAGTTTTCGGTTTATTGTGTTATTATATCGAAATTTTTCATTGTTAGGTTTTGTGCTTACTTTAACCCGTAACCGGTGACGTGGAGTCTCTCAGACTCCTAGGTATCCAAATTTGTCGATTACTTCCACCTCGTTCCAGCGACAGCTTTATACTCCATGTTACCTTCCTAAAAGAGGGAATAGATTGTTTTGATCTTTACAGCGCCAGTATTCAATAAGCCATCTTCGCGTCAGCAGCTCATCGGAGTCTGAGAGACTCCACGTCACCGTTAGCGTACAAAATCGTGTTTTCCAAAGACATTCCAAGTTATTGACTGTATTATTTTAATTGTTGTTTTTTGTGATGAATTCCAAACCATCGACGTGGAAAACCATTAATGTCGCCGACCCCAACTTCGAAAAGACTGTTTTAGAGTGGTTTGAGCGTGAAAGCGATGCGGGAGGTGATTCTGACTGCGAAGAAGAAAGCTTACAACTTTCAAATTCTGAGCAGTCTGAGGAGCCGGATGAAAATTTTGATCTGGGTGAAGTGACTGAGAGATTAACGACTGATGATGAAGATGAGATGGACGTACCAAATAAAAAATATTTTTACGGAAAAAACAGATATAAGTGGTCGGCAAAGGAGCCAACTAGAAATCCAAGGCATAATATTTGTACTCATTTACCCAGACTTCGTGGAAGTTCTCGGGCCCTTGGAGAAGCGGCAGACCCTGAGAGTATATGGAAGTGCTTATTTACCGATGAAATGATAGATATTATCGTCAAATGGACCAATGAAAAAACGAAGATGGCCAGAACAAGATATAAGGACGAAAATCGAGTTGATCTGAAGGATACTGATCGAGAAGAAATGAAGTCTTTTTGGATTGTTGATATATTCAGCTATATTCAAAAGCAACGATGAAGATATTGAGTGTTTATTCGCAACGGATGGAACAGGCAGGGACATTTTCAGAGCAGTCATGAGTGGAAAGAGGTTTGCAGTTCTGACAAATTGTCTCAGATTTGATGATCCATCTACAAGACAGCAGAGGAAATTGGAAAATAAACTGGCAGCTATACAGGAAATTTTCGATTTGTTTTTCCAAAACTGTCAACATGAGTTTTCCGTTGGTGAATATATTTGCATCGATGAAATGTTGCTGGGTTTTCGCGGCAGATGTAGTTTCCGCATGTACATTCCCACTAAGCCACGAAAATATGGAATAAAGGTGATGGTGTTAACAGATTCCAGGAATAATTATGCTTACAGAGCATACGTTTATACAGGAAAAGACTCTGACGGTATAGGTCTGTCCCCAAATGTAAAAAAAATTGAGTAAGCCGGCTCAATCTGTGATTCGGCTGTGTAGGCCCCTATTTGGTACTAATAGAAACTTGACAGCAGATAATTGGTTCACATCTGTTGAACTGGTAGAAAAGCCCCATTTGGTGATTTCGAATTTGACATAGCTCAAAAATATGTTGGGGAGTCTGTCAGACTCCATGTCACTCCTTACGTAACACAAATTGTACCTCACCGGTTACGGGTTAACTGTTCTTTAATTGGTTCAAAAACACATAGTTTTTACTAACTCTAGTTGGAGGTCAGAAAGGTTCAACTCAAGTTCGAAGTTATAATTTATTTTATTTAATTATCAAGAGTACTGCGCATCCTAAGATCAATAATGACTTCATACGAGAAGAAAACTCAAGTAATCATTTATACATATCAATGGCGAAGTTGTAAATTCTGATATCTCATACTAATAATTTTTAAAGCTATTATTTTAAGATGAAATTCGTTGACATTGATCAAGAATTAGTTTGGAAAGAGTCGATAGTTAAAATATAAATAATTATTTCCACAATGCCAAACTACGATGTTATGAAATATTGTTCTAGTCGTGTTATTATCTCAAAAATGAATGAGAAATATCTTGTTTCCTTGAAGATGTCAAAATAGACTGCTCCCAAAATAAGAAACATGAATGGAATTCTCAATAAAACGATGAAGAAATCATCAATTAAATGAGAAGAAAATGGGGTCAGATCACCAGACAGATTGAAGGTAAATCTGATCTTTGAATAATATCATTTTAAACTAACAGTCGAGCATAAATAATAAGCAATAATTATTAACAATGTTCTAAAATAAAAACTTCATATTAATAATTTCAAATTTAAAAATAATAACAAGTTTCATACAAAAACTTCTAGTTATATTCATGGAAGCGAGAAAATAAGTAATTGATTCGAAAAATTCTAACACAGGTAGGTACTCATTAAAAACGAAGGCCTCATTCAATGCTCATTTATTCGATATTGCAATTACTATTGATATAATTAAATATACAAGTGAGAAAGAAATACGATACCTTCTATACAATATGCAATCACTAGATTTTATTATCTTAAGGCATCATCATAAGTTAGCACAGCCATGACTCAACAAGATATTTAACGAAGTAGAACATTCTAATGTTTTATAATAAATTTCATTGTAGCTAGGAAATAGTTCTTAAGTTCATAATTAGTTCACAGGAGACTTAATTCTAAAATAACGAAATAGCCCGTGATAAATGGTCAATAATTTCAGAATTTATTCATGAGCGTAAATGATTTCAAATTTCACAGAAAACACATATTTAAGCACTGAAAAAATTAAGAATTGTGAAAAGTATTAATTTTAATGTTTCTATAAACATCATGAGAATCATCTAATCGTCACCGTTGACACAGATATAAAAAAACTCTATCGCAGCGAGTTCCTCCTCCGGGGGGGTCTACCCCCCAACCAATTTATATCGAAATAAATACCATCCAAGATATCATACGAAACTACCTACATACAAAGTTTCCACCCTATGGTCCCAAATTTGCGTCTTCTATCGTGTAAACAAGATTTCATTTTCCCACTGGGGAGTCAACCCCGTAACCAATTCGACCCAAAACCAATTCCATTCAAGATATCATAAGAAACTACCTATTTACAATTTTTCAGCCCAATTGCTCAAAAATTTCTCCCTTTATCGTCTAAACGACAAGTTGGACCATAAAATACTAATATCTAAATTGAATAATCTTGGCTTTGATAACAAACTGCTAAACTTCTTTCAATCATACCTCAGTAATCGGTCACAATATGTTGAGTACCGTGGTCATAGATCGGAATGTTCCATTTCTACCAGCGGGGCACCTCAGGGGAGCAATTTGGCCCCACTTCTGTTTTCATTATTTGTGAATGATATAGGTGAAAGTATAGCAAGTGGAATTTTTTTGTTTGCGGATGATTTGAAAATATTTAGGGTCATTGAGTCTCAGAGTGACTGTGAGTTGCTCCAAAGTGATATTAACCGTCTAGCATTTTGGTGTGAAACAAATAAATTACCCTTAAATATTCAAAAATGTCACTATTCTACCTATACTCTAAAAATCAAACCAGTGGAATACATTTACTCAATAAATCAAATTTTTTTGGATCGGTGTGATGTAACAAAAGATCTTGGTATTCATTTTGACTCCAAATTGAGTTTCTCAACGCACATTATTAAAACTGCATCGGCAGCAAAGGGAATGCTTGGGTTGATTTTTAGAAACTGCAAGGACTTCAAAAACGTAGATAGTCTTATTGCTCTCTTCAACTCATATGTGAGAACACGCTTAGAATATGGCTCGCTGATTTGGTCGCCTATTTACCTTAAGCACATTCATCTGCTCGAATCAATTCAACGAAAATTCTTGAAATATATTGCGTATAGAATTGATGGAATTTATCCCGAACAAGATTTAAATAATAATTTATTATTAAAAAGATTTTCCCTGTTATCTTTGGAGGACCGTATAATTTACCACTCTTTGCATATTTGTCTATAAGCTCACAAACTATTTGACTGATTGTCCAGAGTTATTGTCTCAGCTTAGCTTCAATAAACCTCGTTTGAACAGTAGAGGTTCACTTTGTTTCTATTTATCTACTCCAAGAACGAATATTCTATCAAAATCTCCAATTTATTCGATGTGCAAAAAGTTCAATAAGATATGTGAAAAAATTGATCTATTTTCAACATCCATTGGAGTGTTTAAAAAAGAGATAAAAAATATTATCATAACTCTCAGAGATTAATGAAGCTAATGTGAAATAAAAATTATGCTCTCTGTTCGTACATGCATTTCATTCTTGAATATGTTGTTGCGTTTCTTTACATTTGTTGTTTTTTTTTTATGATTACTGAGTGACTCGTTAAAACATTAAAACACTGTATTTGGTTTTTTAGTTCTTAGATTTTAGTTCTTGTTCACAGTTACATGTATACATTATGAAACGCTGTCCTATAAGTGGGTCTTGTACCTGTTTGGGCAATAAATGGTTTTTTTTTTAAACAAGATTTATTTTTCCCTCAGGGGGATCAACCAATTCGAACCAAAACTAATCCCATCCAAGATATCATACAAAACTACTCATTTACAAAGTTTCAACCCTATTTCTTCTAGGTCCAACTTTGCTAATCGCACCCATTTTAATGAGCAGGTTTTCAAAGTGAAAACCTGCTAAAAATCTGAGCTCCAGTTGTACAGAGTGGACCAACAGTAACTACTTGGCCCCTTACTCATCACTGGCGTGCACAGTTTCAGTTAAATCGATGTTGCCAACTCAGATAATTTAACTTTCTTAATCCATATAAAGTTAACACATTTAACTCGAAATTTTTTTAAACATCAAAGTACAAGCAATTCGTCACAGAAAGCTCAACGCACAAAACTTCAGAAAAATTATAGCGTGGTAAAATTACACAAAATATCCGTAATATGCAGCAAAAAGTAAAAACCTGTTGGAAATTCAAATTCGGGTAGTTGAAAGGATTGTCTTCAACATGTGAAAATCTTTACAAATGCAGGTGAGCATTTTTCCGGAAAAACTTTGGTCGAAAATTTTTTTATTTATTTTTTCACTCTAATTGTTTAAATAATGAAAATGCAGAAAAATGTTCAAATCAAAAATTGTAGGCAATGCATTTACCTACAAAATTTATCTGAAAAGTTTTCTGATATCTCTATTATTTTTTGAAATATACCAAATATTCCTAAGAGTATTTTTAAACATCATCAATTTTCAAGTTTTTAATTTTAAGATAGAAAATGAACAATGACATGTAGAAAAAATTATTTCATATGAAATTTTCTACAAATTGAGGTATCTGCAAGTACGTAAAAAAAATTTTTTTGTAATAATTTTTTAATGGATTATCACCGATATTCCACATAAATCTCTCCTAAAAAATCGTTTTTTTTACTAATTTTCCATACTAAACATTAAGAAATTAAACAACTTAAGTATCTCACATTGTGTACTTAAAAGATAATGATTTAATCTAAAAAATTTATTTGAAACTTTTTTTTGTAACTAGATTTTCCGAAAAGATACGTACGATTTTCCAAATGCTCCCGATGAAATAAGCAAGTTCCAAAAGTTTCATTCGTGGTTTCGATTAGTATTTATGCCGATAAATATTTTTTATTCGTAAGGTATTGTTGTTGATTGATTTTTTCAGAATATCCCGGGCTTTTTTTTATCATTGAATATGCTTTTCATGAAAATTCTAGCAATTTTCCACGCAAACCTCCTATAACTATGATATTTTTGTCCAATATTTTTAATCAAAAAATTATAAAAGTTAAAAATATAATTATTTAATGGGCTAAGTATTAAAGACCATGATATAAGTGAATAAATAGGTTTGAAAATTTTTCATTTTTTACATTTTCTTAAAGGTTACACGAAATTTTCCAAAAGCAAGCGTTACTGCTCATAGTCTTTCGGGAGTTTTATATTTCAGGTTCAGAAATTCATTGTGAATAATTGATGATTTTACGACGTAGTTTAATGAGTTAATATGTATAGACAACAAATTTTTACTAAAAATTTAATTTGTTCTGCTTCTACACAGAGTAAGAGCATGCGCGTTGGCTCACAAACCGACGGCGCTTAGAAGCAGCTGCCAACGGCTTTGTTACCTGTTCTTTCCCCTTCATTGTATACACCTCTCTCTTTCATACCTGAGGCATTTATATCGCGATCACTTCTGTATGCCGTTATTATTAAACTGGCAAAGATCTGAATAACATAATTAGCACTAAAAAAAGTTATGTTAAGTTTTCTAAAAGACACCTGATTTTAGTACTTATTGTAAATAATTGTCTATTATTTAAAAAATTCAATATATACAGAAAATCTATATAATAGTTTTGAATGTATATACTTCAAAGTATTTATAGTTAAAGTTTCATTGAAATATATTAATTTCGAAAAAAGATATAATTAAATGAAATTTGGAAAAAACAAGAAAAATTAAGCATGTAAAAAAAGAGATTTTAAAAAAACATTTATTTAAAAATTAAAACATTGATCGCTTTGTTTTTGTAACAATAATATTCCATGATCATTTGGAATCTTAAATCCAAAAGGAATTTTCGCTGTGACAATAATTAATTAAATAGGAACTATAATTGTTTATTGTCTTTTTACTACTCGTTTTTTTATAAATAAATGGATTTTAGAGTTAGAACATTTATTTTTTCAAACTTGAAAGTATTTTTAATTAAAAGTTCAGATTTTTCTCTACATTTCAGATTGGTTTATTTTTTTTTTCAATGCATTACAACCTCCAAATAATTAACTTTTAAATTGGGCCATTAATAAATTCGGCTCACGGAACGTTCGCGCGCATCGACGAATTGACCTTCGCTGAAATCAATTTATCTCGTAAACTTTGCAATTTACAGAAAAACTTTTCAGACATATTTTGTACATCAATGCATCAGCTACAAATTTCTATTTCGATATTTTTCCGTGTGTTTAATATTTAAACAATTAGAGTGGAAAAACAAAAAAAAAAAATTTCACTCGACAATTTTCCGGAAAATTGCTTACCTATTTTTGTAAAGATTCTTTTATATTAAGCACAATCCTTTTGAATACTTAAATTCGAAATTTCTAGAGGAATTTATTTTTTGTGAAGCTATATGTGTACTTTGACCACGCTATTAGATTATTCACACTTTCAGAAAAAATTCGGGCGAATTATTATTGAAGTTCTAGCATCAGCGGGAGGTTCTTCGTTAAAAAAACAAAAAAAATCACTAGTGTGCCTTATGTTGCTCCTAGGGGCTGCTGCTAATATTATACATACACATCGTTGGTTAGATCTTAGCAAGAACCTTTTAAGGGTGTAAAATGCTTGGTGGTCTGAGCCTTCCTGGGACAAAAGAATCTACCAAAGGATAAAATTTTGTCTTCGACGAAATGCAGTAGGATAATGATAAATTCTTTGGCTGGTATTAATAGATCGGATAGTGCTTTTAAATTAACAGAAATTGATGAGCTAGGTCGGTAGTTTACTCGGCTTGGTCCTAGGGTCCAAAAACCCTCTTCGATATGTAATTTTCAGTTAAATGCTGTGCATTTGATTATAATACAATCTATCTAAAATGGCGCCATCTAACAGACCGTTGTAAAATGGTCATTTGGGTCGGTTTGGGTAAAACGTTCTTTGGGAGTTACAGAGAATGTGGGTAATATAAATAGTACGAGGTTTAGTCAGGAATATGCAACTGCACTAAGGGGCGTGCAAATAAATTTAAGGGGGTGTAACTTGAAACATAGCTTCATGGGTGTCTATGAACTTGTGAGAAAAGAGAGACAAATTTTGAATGAGAAGCTTTTTTTTCTTTTAATTTCGAGTTAAATATTGTCCAAACTAAACATTACTGATCTATACATGTAGCTAGAAAGTACCTATCTATTTAAGAAAAATCACGCTTAAAAAGCCAGTCGAATTGAAAAGTAGAAAATAATTTATTTCTAAAAAAAATTCGCGAAGTGCATCGTGGCTGAGAAAAAAAAGTTGAAAGCATTGAAGAAACGCACTTTAACGTCAACTTAACCCTTTCCGGTCCAAATTATTTTTTTGTGGAAAAAATATTATGTATGGTTTGATAATGGTTTATTAGAGATACTCGAAGAAAATTAAACAAATTTCAAGATAAAAACACAAGGATTATCCTGCAGGATGTGGTCACTCCACATAACCAGTAGAAACATATAACCAAACAATATAACCTATTTTGCGTAATATAACATGAAACAGTTTTTGTCATGTTTCAAACACAATTTTTCTTTGCACGCTGAACATTTCTTACAAATCATAGAACTCATCTGCATGACGATTTTCTAAATGTTCAGTTATTGGGTTCCCAACCCTCCCGGATTGCCCGGATGACTCCGGTAATAATGGTCAACTTCCCGACTTCCCGAGGTGACTAATTTCCCCAGTTTTTTTTAAATTATACGCAACCGCGCTCTACTAATCAAACTTCGATTTTTAATGATTATGATTTTGCGGTGAAAAACTGTCAAATATTAGAAGCAGAGTATATATAAATTAAAAATAAATGAATGATTGACATTTTCTTCAACCCCCTCCCTACTAAACTCCTTGAAAAAATCTCCCGGGTTGGTCCTTTCGAAAATTGGCAAGCCTATTCAGTAGGTAGGTACTCCAAACTTGCTTCCTCAGAACTAAAATAAGATAACACGATTACGTAAGTGCCCAGTGGTCACTTCAGGTGACCCCAACAAAATTAGTAATTTCGAAAGAAAGGAAACATTTACGTTCAATATATTCATGAAAATACATAACTAAGATATAAGTAAATAACTTTGGAGCCATTTTTTCACCATTCATAAATAAAAATAACAAATTCACACAGTTTCAGCAGATCCTCTAAGTAGTGTCCAACTATAGTAAACAAATGCACGTTATACGCGCTTCGACTTATTTCGGTCTGTCTTCGATGAACACGTCAAATTTTGACGTGACAACGAGCAGTTTTACTCATGACTTCCTAGCTAACCAGCCCTTAAAGGGTTAATCCACATACCAAATTTTTAACCTCTATCTTGAAAAACTAAATCGCGAAGTGCATCGCGTACTGATATCGGAACAGATCGAGATGCAATCTGAACGGAATAGATTAATCTTTAAATATTTTACTAATTATTTGTAACCATCCTTCTATTTACCCTTTCTACATAATTTGTCATCTATTTATTTCTTGTATTCGATATAACAGAGAAATATATTTAGTTTGCATTCATTATATTCGATAAATGTGTAAATTCTTTGTACAAAACATTGTTTTAATATGTTTATTAATTTATATACTGTATCGGCCAAATCGATCCAAAATTTAAATTTAATACACCCAAGATTATCAGCTTTCGATCATAAACAATGCCAAAATATGATGATAAAAAAAATAAATATTTGCATACTATATACTATGAAGGATTGCATATGTCTCATTCTTTTTTGTTCAAATTATAAAGAAATTCATGAAAATAGTTTAAAATAATAATGTGCTACTTACCAGCATAAGAAAACAAGCTATGATCATTGGAATGATTCGTAAATTTTGTCCAGTAGCAAAGTGTAAACTCCTTCAAATCAATTATTTCAGTCTTATACTGAACGTATTGAAAATAGAGATCTTGAGTGAACCCAACTTTATATACCTCGCACTGATTTTCGTCACTGACATGTTGATATTCTTTAGAAGAAAAATCCACGTAATTTGCCACTGGTCCATTGTTTATTTCACCGAAGATATCTCGTTGTATTGACGGTTGAATTGGCTGCCAGTCATTTTGCTGCTCAGTGTATGAGAAATACAGGACAAGCAGCAGACAAATAGGTGAAAGGTGCTCATACATTTTTTATACTTTGTATCATGGGCTACGCTACGGTGAATATTTGATTAATTGGATATCGAGCCCGAGTAACCAGATGACATCCTATAAATAAATGATTTATGTAAACGATATGTATTTAATTGTATTGTTTATATCAAAAGATGGACTTTCGCCGTATATAACATAACTTTAATAATAGATTTTTGAACTTTCTTTTCCGAATGGAATTGTCCATGAAGGCGGAAATTATTCATCGGTATACTATTTCTCGGTCTATTATTTCAGAAAATCAGGAAATAATAGAAACCTCTCTCTTTTCTCCGTTACAGTATATTTACGCATTCAGAAGTATGAAACTGACGTGAATTTTAAAGAACTTAATATCAATTTTCAATGAAATATCAAACAAATTCTCAAGTACAAATTCAGAAGAATAAAAATGCGTGGGCAGCAGAGCTCTTTCAATAAGGTCGTATTTTCCACTATATTTAATATGTAATTACTTAACATAATTATTCAATTTGTGGAGGTAAAAAAAAAGTTGAATCCCACACAAAAATATGGAGTCTGTTGATTAAAATGATGGAGTTCAAGAAAAATATAGACAACTAAAAAGCTTTTGTTACTTCAACACAATCCACGTAGGAAATTTCAAACCTGTAACTGAATCTGGAGTAGATATGGAGGTGAGCCAAACTTTAAAAACCGCGAATATTACACATTAAAATAGCGGCAAATAAGGAGAACTATTGAAAGTATTAAAAGCTACTGTCTCAACATTAACTCAAGTCACGTGCAAAGTTTCAAGCCTCTAACTGAATCTGGCAGAATCGTGGTGAGCAAAACCATGAAAAACTAAAAAAATCTACATAGAGCGAGCGGCTTTTGGAGAAAGAATTTATATCGCAAAAATGCACTTCCCTTACATCGATACCTTCTACGTACAAAGTTTCAATCCTCTTTTTAAATTTGTAGGGAGTTTGATGACGAAAAAATCTTTCACAACGGGCTATTTAACCCCATCCTCCCTTTAAGCAGCCCTTTAAGGCTGAACATTGGATATTTTGTTCATAACTAATTTTCACATCTTTTGCCAACGCTCATGCACCTCCTCATCAGGTTACCAAATTTCAGCTCATTTGATCAGATGCGGACCGGACGCGTAAATACATTGTTTACTACGGTACAGCTGATCTCGCCGCTGCACCACAGTAAGCTATCCAACTATATTAACGCTGTTTAAATGATGACATTCTTTACTGACCCATGACTGGGCGCTGGATGGAGTTGAGTGTGCAAAATGTGAGGACCGCATTTGGTGTATGGTTTTGAACTCAGAAAAGCATGCAAATTATGATTTTGAATGTTGCCAGTAGGTGTATTGGTCCAATTTTTTTTTACACCCCACCCCCTTAGACATCAATTAAATGGACTGAGCACATGCTTCGGTATCATTATAATAATTGTTTTAGTGGCAAAATCAAATTTTTTTTATGATTAAAGATACTTATAGCTAGCCGAGTGGAAAAAGAACAGAAAAATTAATAATGAAAACAAAAATTATTGTTAAAAAAATGTATTTGATACATGAAAGCAAATTTTACATATCATAAAAATATAATAATCAATCTTTTATATTTTGACAATCGTTATTTATGCATTTGCATAACGAAATGCAAGCAATATGTAATTTTTTACAAGAGCAAGCCATTGTTTTACAATTGGATGTACATTTACAGGGTTGAATCACCAATTTCGGCAGTGGTTGCTTAGTCATCTTTCCTTTCATAGCCTAAGAAGGTGTAATCAATAGGCTGTAGTAGAGTTTGGTCAGCATTCACCCATACATATGTTTGTGCTAAAGCTCTTAATAGATGTAAATGTAGAGCATCTGATGTGCAAGTAACTTTTAATAGATTTACGCCGAAACCAATATTTTGGGAAATTAATTTATACCGAAGTTCATCAGCTGTGGAATTTTTTTTTTGAAAAAAGATAGGTACAAATGTTTTCCAATTCTTTTAGCTGTTCGACACTTAGGTATGGATTTCCCAAATGCTTTAGAGCTTCTTGTACAAAATCCAACGATGCAGCGTTTAAAGCATTTTTTTTCGAGCCCAATCTGCTAGTCGAATCGCAACCACTCAGACCGTGTAATGCTGGCAAAATACCACAAATATTTTCTCCAAAGGATTGAGCAGCCAGATGACATCCTGAAATGAATTTTTTCTTATAGGAACCGTCGAACCATAGACCTAAACAGCCTAGACGTGCAAGCTTGTTCCAGAAGTAAATTCCGAGAATGAAAACATCTGTATCAGCGCTAATGATTATGATATGGCAAAATTTACTTATATTTCACTGCGTGAAATATATGACCAAACATCCGTGAATCCGCTTCTGAATGGTTAGAATTCAAGTCAGGTACTTCAAAAAATGAAGAACCTTGTAGTTTGAAACGTTTTGTTGGATCTTCAAATCCTCCACAAATATATAACTCGCAATCTTCATTCGTTATTCTTTGAACTGAACAATGCTTGCATAAACATTTGCCAATTATTCGGTAATTGACCTTTTTGTAAAAACTGTTGAATTAAAATTTCATCACATAAATACCCATCTGGTATTACTTTGGTATTTAGTATTTATTTTCGAAGATGTTTAGCTATTTGAACAGTGTAGTTTGATGAATTTACGGTACGAATATGTTCAATCACTTCATCCAGTGGTATATTGCCCATAAACACCAATGATGATTTTGATCTATCACTCGGATATGAAAATAAAACATTTTCACCATACTTATCAATGAGCAATGATTTCATAACGCGATTTTCTATCATTGCATCTTCTATTTCAGTGAGTTCAGCTAGTCGCTTGGCCAAGAGTGACACTTCAAAAGAGTGAGATGTTAATTGATCTTTCATTTCATCGATTAGCTTTTCAAATGCCTCCATAAGTATGTCATATGGTATTTTACATGAAGGTCTGCCTGCTGGATTTTCAGAATTTCTCGATTTCCGCAGATAATCACGATAACAATGTTTATGATACCTCACTTCCATTGCAAATAAATCAGCTGGATGTTCGCAAGTGCCAATTTTAGTGAAAACATCATCTTGTTTTTTTCGAGCAGTATTTAAAATTTGTTCCGCTGCTGAAATTTCAGAACATAAAAGAAGAGTTTTGTTCTTATTTCTTGTTTGTTTACCACAAATTAAACATTTCTGATTTGTATCAAGTTTTAATTCACTTCTTGATGACCGACGAACATGTTGGCTACCTGAAACATTTGCTTTTGTAGAGGAAGTGGAAATAGAGGCATTCTCCTGCTTTAGTAATGTTAATTC
>JARQZK010000425.1:0-16845 GCA_030704885.1 Cynegetis impunctata
GAATTCTTGATTTTTACCTGTTTATCGTATTCATTCCAAGAGATATCAATTATTGGTATAACAGGTTTATTTCAAACATTACATTTTAAAATTAAAATTCATTGGACGTTTCAATGGAGTTTCCATCTTCATCAGCTAAAATCGGGATAAAATACAATTCAAATGCCTAAATATAAAACATATATACACATACACTAAAATAAAATAAAATAAATTGTATCTCACCAGAATGTTCGTCGGTAGTTGTCACAATACTACTTGACTCTTTAATCTCTGTTTAACCGATGTATAATCGTTCATGCGTATAGAGCTCATGTATTACAATAATGGGGCATATATCGAACTTAGGCCCTTTATATCTATTTTGTTGTTAACTGTGTTGTCTTGGTTCTTCTGTATAAAAATCATTTCAAGGATTTCGCGTGATTTTAAGTTTTTTTCTATAGTTAGTATGTGTGTTTCATCGTAATCGAAATCATGTCTTTCTGATTGTTTGTGTTTGTTCAGTGCAGTGTTCGCTGTTTTGGCATATCTGTGGGCTTTTAGTCTATCTTGTAGACGTTGTGAGGTTTGTCCGATATATACTTTATTGCAATCTTTGCAGGGAACGCTGTATACTACGTGGGATTTCTTTTCTGTTGGAATTTTGCTCTTTAAGTTGGTGTAGAGTTGTTTTATCTGATTCTGAGGTTGATGCGCTATCTGTATACTGAACGGTTTTAAAATGTTAGTTATGTATGGAATAGGTACGTATATTTTTTTTTCAGGTCGGAATCTGGGAGATGTTAGTTGGGCTGCGCTGTATATTACGTTGCTAACAATGGCCTTTTTATGTGAGACATATCACATAAAAAGACCTGAAACACTCAAAAAAGCGAAATCACTTCTGATACGCAACAACTACCCTTCTCATATAATAGACAAAAACATCAAAATTCAAGTACATGAAACCTACAACAAGGAACCAAGATCTAACACACCAGAGTCTACAGATAAAAAAATATACGTACCTATTCCATACATAACTAACATTTTAAAACCGTTCAGTATACAGATAGCGCATCAACCTCAGAATCAGATAAAACAACTCTACACCAACTTAAAGAGCAAAATTCCAACAGAAAAGAAATCCCACGTAGTATACAGCGTTCCCTGCAAAGATTGCAATAAAGTATATATCGGACAAACCTCACAACGTCTACAAGATAGACTAAAAGCCCACAGATATGCCAAAACAGCGAACACTGCACTGAACAAACACAAACAATCAGAAAGACATGATTTCGATTACGATGAAACACACATACTAACTATAGAAAAAAACTTAAAATCACGCGAAATCCTTGAAATGATTTTTATACAGAAGAACCAAGACAACACAGTTAACAACAAAATAGATATAAAGGGCCTAAGTTCGATATATGCCCCATTATTGTAATACATGAGCTCTATACGCATGAACGATTATACATCGGTTAAACAGAGATTAAAGAGTCAAGTAGTATTGTGACAACTACCGACGAACATTCTGGTGAGATACAATTTATTTTATTTTATTTTAGTGTATGTGTATATATGTTTTATATTTAGGCATTTGAATTGTATTTTATCCCGATTTTAGCTGATGAAGATGGAAACTCCATTGAAACGTCCAATGAATTTTAATTTTAAAATGTAATGTTTGAAATAAACCTGTTATACCAATAATTGATATCTCTTGGAATTAATACGATAAACAGGTAAAAATCAAGAATTCAAATATATGTATATATATATATATATATATATATATATATATATATATGAGTGTGTGTGTGTGTGTGTGTATATATCTATGTGGTCATTTGAGGACTCAGAAGAGATTCTAAGAGCCGACTGGGAGAAACTGGGAAGATACTTCCGAAAATGGTGCCTTCAACCAAATGCCAGCAAAACAGACGTGACATGCTTCCACCTAAATAATAAGTCTGCCAAGAGGGAGCTTGAAATCAAATTTCAGAATATATGGCTCAAATACAACAAAACGCTAAAATAACTAGGCGTAACACTTGACAGAACACTCTCATTCAAAGAGCTCTTAACAAAAACAGTAGAGATATTGAAAACGCCAAAAAATATCGTGAAAAAACTCTGTGGAACAACATGGGGTGCATCGGTGTCCTCTTTAAGCTCTTCACCTCTAAGACTCGTCTTCTGAATATTGTTAACGCTCAACGCAACAACGAAATGAGAATGATAGCGGGTGTCATCAGATTTACCACGGTGGAGTGGCTCCCAGTACTCAGCCACATATCACCCCCAACCTGCGACGCATAAACGCACTTACGAGAGAGTATAAAAAGATAAT
This sequence comes from Cynegetis impunctata, assembly GCA_030704885.1. NCBI lineage: Eukaryota > Metazoa > Arthropoda > Insecta > Coleoptera > Coccinellidae > Cynegetis > Cynegetis impunctata. The sequence continues at coordinate 2,348 of JARQZK010000425.1, forward strand.
GAACAACCGAAAACTGCTAATTCACGAGAATATTGAGGACGCTATCCACAATCGCCTTCGATCTAGAAAAACGCCCATCAGAACAGCTAGAGATGCAACTGAAGAAGGATTTAGCCTGATTAGCGCTTGGTACGAAGAATGGACCACAAAGCAGAACAACCAAATCCCATGCATCACCCAACAGCCACCAGGCTACGTAAAACATGGGCAACTTTAAACCGAATAAGGACCCAGCATGGTAGATGTGCCTACTCCCTGCATAAGTGGTGCAAGATGGCAACGCTCCTCTGCGAATGTGGAGGAAACTGAACAATTGAACACATTATAGAAGAATGCCCAATAACAGCCTATGCAGGGACACCTGAAGATTTGCTGATGGCTACGCTAGAGTCAATAGCTTATATTAATTCGTTGAATATTTGTTTGTAACCCTGATTGTAATGATTGTTTATTATTATTATTGTTTGTTATGATGTCTTAATGCCATACGCTAAATAAGTAAATATATATATATATATATATATGTATATATATATATATATATATATATATATATATATATATATATATATATATATATATATATATATATATATATATATATATATATATATATATATATATATATATGTATATATATATATATATATATATATATGTATATATATATATATATATATACAAGGAAAAAAGCAGTACTTCCATACGTAAAAGGAATTACAGACAAAATTGGAAGAGTCTTGAGAAAACATAACACCAATATTTAAACCCCAGAAAACAATAGCCAATATACTTGGAAACCCGAAAGATAAAATCGGTTTAGAAAACCACGGCGTCTACAGCATACCGTGTGCAGACTGCGGCCAAACATACATAGGACAAACGAACAGAAAAATATCGGCAAGAATACAAGAATATAAAAATAGCGTCAGAAACAAACAAACAACATCAGCCCTGTTTCAACATCATCAAGCAACAGGCCACAGAATCGATTTTGACCGATCAAGAGAAATAGCATCCATAGAAAACTACAGGGTCCGTACCATAAGAGAAGCTCTGGAAATAGAAAAATCAGGACACCTAAACAAACGAGACGATGCTCTAAATATTCCACTGACTTGGAAAATAATTTTGAAAAACACGAAAACGCATAAAACAACACAAGACGTAAAAACTAACATCGAGGAAGAAAGTCAAGAAGTGAGGGGGCGGAGCCTATGCAGCGAACCGGCCAATCAGGAAACGAGACCAGACAATGCCAATAAAACCCAGACACAAGCAGAGGCGAACAGTAGTTGCCGTCGAGTCACCGGCACTTGAAAATGCCAAATGAGATTTTGGCGAAACGTCGTGAAACAAACGGTGCTTCTCAGCGCCAACAAAACTTCCGAAATCGGATTGAACCCCGGAATCTTTCTCTGATATATATATATATATATATATATATATATATATATATATATATATATATATATATATATATAAACAGGGCTATTCACGTTATTCGACACTAATAGTTATGGCTAAAGTATTTGATTTTATAAAAGTTTTTTCTTTAGAATGGATTTTCATGTTGTACAGGGTGTGCCAAAAACACGAAAAGAATCGAAGTTTGAATTTTTCAAATGGAATACCCTGTATATAATTTCATTTTTTGATTTCACAGTGAAAACAAATGCCAGTTTCATTTAGGTTTAATTCACCCAAAACTTATGGTTTTTGAAATATCTCGAATTTTGTGAAACTGTAGTATCAGTTTTAACGCTTAAACTCTCAACTGGTGTTTTCTTGTTTTCAACCAAATGAATGATAAGGCCTACTAAATGAAACAAACCTTATGTCGAACTTGTGAAATATTCACTAACTTAGACTTATTGTGTAAAAATAAGGTAAAATAATTACAATCTTTAAACAGCACTAACTTGTTTAACGTAAATGGGACACCCCGTATTCTATGTCACCAACAATTTAATTGTCTATCGAATACCTAAATACATTCCAATCTATATCTCTTCATGTTTTCAAATAAAATGAATATTTTCATCTTGCAAACTGATTTTGAGAAATTTATCATTTATCAAGTCACCTATTGCGTTTTGAGAAATCAGAGTTGATTGAAATAAACATCAAGATCATAATATTATATGCGTTTATTTTTCAATATCTCAAATGTTATGTACTAGTTCAAATTATGAAGGAAAAAAAAATTATGGATATTAAACAAGCAATATTTTATATCAAGCGTTCAATATGGCGACCATCAGAATCTATTTATTATTATTTATCGTATGGTGATCTACAAATTCACTCTTAAATACAGGTGAAGTATCAGATTCTAGAAACAACAGTATCCTTTTTATAAAACCTTCAGCCACATTTGGGAACATACGCGGGCTTACATTTAGAAAAGCTTCTCTGATACGCTGTTTCATATTGTCTGGTGTTATTGGAGGTGTGTATTATACCACACTTGTGAAATATTGACTTACTTATACCATTGATTAAGAAATATTATATTTCTTAATCAATGCTTATACTTGGTTTGTGAAAATAAGGTTAAATTATTGCAATCTTTGAACGGCACTTACTTGTTTAACTTAAATGGATCGCCCCGTATTTTATGTGACCAACAGATGTGAAATTCAATTATCTACCGAATACCTGAATACATTCCTATCGATAACTCTCCACGTTTTTACATAAAATGAGCATTTTCATTTTGCAAACTAATTTTGAGAAATTTTTTATTTACCAAGTCGCCCATGAAAACAGCGTATCAGAGAAGCTTTTTTAAATGTTATCCCGCGTATGTTATAAGATGTTGCTGAAGGTTTTATAAAAAGAATACGTTCGTGTTTAGAGTCTGGTGGTCGCCATTTTGAACACTTGATATAAAATATTGCTTGTTTCATATTCTTAGTTTTTGTTTCCTTCCTGATTTGAACTAGTATATAACATTAAAGATATTGAAAGATAAACGCATATATTATTATGATCGTGATGTTCATTTCAATCAATTCTGATTTCTCAAAACCCCATAGGCGACTTGATGAATGATAAATTTCTTAAAATCAGTTTGTAAGATGAAAATGTGCATTTTATTTGAAAACGTGAAGAGATATCGATTGAAATGTATTGAAGTATTCGATAGACAATTAAATTTTACATTTGTTGGTGACATAAAATACGTGGTGTCTTATTTAAGTTAAACAAGTTAGTGCCGTTTAAAGATTGTAATTATTTTACCTTTATTTTTACACACTAAGTCTAAGTTAGTCAATATTTTACAAATGCGACATAAATTTTGTTTCATTCAGTAGGCCTTATCATCAATTTGGTTGAAAACAAGAAAACACCAGTTGAGAGTCTAAGCGTTGAAACTTATACTACATTTTCACAAAATTTGAGATATTTCAAAAACCATGAGGTTTAGGTGAATTAAACCTAAATGAAACTGGCAATTTTTTTCACTGTAAAATCCGATAATGAAATAATATACTGGGTATTCCATTTAAAAAATTCCAACTTTGATACTTTTCGTGTTTTTGGCACACCCTGTATAACATGAAAATGATTTTAAAATGTAGTTCTAAGGTCCCTATCTATCCTAAAGAAAAAACTTTCATAAAATCAAATACTTATCAATATATATATATATATATATATATATATATATATATATATATATATATATATATATATATATATATATATATATATATATATATATATATATATATATATATATATATATATATATATATATATATATATAAAAATATATATATATATATATATATATATATATCCAAAACAGCTGATGCTATATTCAATTGAATAGTGAGCTGAACGCCGGTAATTACTCATTGAAACTAGATGGCTTGAAAATCTATTCCAATTGCTCAAACTCTTCTTCGGACTATCAGATAGGTATGCCAAACATAGATTTTTTACCCCTTTAGAAACAATTTTGTTTTTTCCTCATGAAAAGTATTTTATGTCGTTTACTATCACTTGAAAATATGATATTGAACTGATCGCTAGTATTTGCTCATTGAAACGCCAGATGTCGTTGAATTATATTCCAATTGCTCAAACTCTTCGTCGGACTATTATATAGGAATGTCAAACATAAATTTTTCAGCCCTTCAGAAACAATTTTGTATTTTTTCCATGAAAAGTATCCTATCTTCTTTACTATACTCTTGAAATTATGATACTGTACTGATTGCTAGTATTTGCACATTTGAGAGCAACATGGCGTTGTATTCTATTCAAGTTGCTCAAACTGTTCGTGGGACGATCATCTATTATGCCAACATCGATATTTTACACCTTCAGAAAAAATATTGTTTTTTTTTATAAAAAAAATGTCTACTTGACCATATGAGTATGAGATATATATATATATATATATATATATATATATATATATATATATATATATATATATATATATATATATATATATATATATATATATATATATATATATATATATATATTGTAATACAAGCTGATTGGCTAGCTTATGCCTCAGTCTCTAATCGAAAAAAATTGAAGTCATCTACAAACTAATGGATCTTATTTTCCATGCTGGTACTTATTTTAAAACTATAAAAAGGATACATAGTGAGTTCACCCATAACAGAAGATTTTAATATACAGTTGCCAAGGCATACAAATAAGTACCTACGTTTGTGAAATTTATCCTTTTTTCCAGATGCATTCAAATGTACTTTGACCAAGTTCGGCAACATTGATATCCTTGTGAATAATGCTGGGATAAACAACGAAATTAATTACGAGGCGTTGATATCGGTTAATTTGGTAAGTGATTAACATAGAAGGCCGCATGTACAGGCTGTCCCATATTCGCTGTCCTTACGGGGTAACTCGCTGATTTATAAGGATAGAGATTTGCGGTTTTCGCGAACTTTTTTGTGAATCTTAAGATACGGCAAACAAAATTTTCATAGCTGGCTTCGTTTTTGAGATACAAGGCGAAATTGAAAATAATGCATTTTATTCCACCCTCCTGTATCACAGCTGTCTTTCAACTCATAGGAAAAGTAAAAACTGTATTTTATACAATTTTTTACGTAGAATCCAGTGGCGTAGTCAGATTTTTGAAATGAGCTGTAAGTGTTCAGATATCACCCAATGTTATGATTTTTAAAATGGAACACTCTGTAAATTCAAAACATAAATGCTTTGCGAAAATATATAATACTTAAATAATATTCTAAATATTAGCCCTGTATTTACACAAGTTTCTTTCATGGCAAGTCAAGACAAATATCACCTTAGTAGATCGTTCGGCACAATAAACAAAATATCAGTTCCATTTATATAGACAAGAATATTATTCAATATAAGTTACTAAACAGAGATGCATTCAATAATTATCATAACAAAAATAGAAACTTATATGAAATACTGCTACAAAACAAAACTCTATTATTTTTCAGTTGAAAATGTTTTGAAAATATTATTCAAATTACTGCCCATTCTGTTGAAGACACAGCTGACACTTCTGAGGATAGCGCCAATCGACCACAGTTAAAACAAAAGTCTTATACCTAAAGCTTCTTTCGTGGCATTCATCAGGGCATCTCGATTTTCGCCACTGTAAGAAAAATTTTTACGCTTTGACAGGAACTATGAACATTCTGCACTTGGTTTTTTTTCATAGCCACCTACTTATTAGGTCCAGAGCGTATATAGTCGATAAACATTGTTTCATTAGAGTTTAAATTCGTTTTTTTGACAAATTGTTCAATAACAAATATCAAACAATATTTTTTGAATGAAAACTTTTCGTTTTACGCTGTACAAATGGAAGTGATATTTCTGTTTATTGCGCCGAACGATCTATCAAAGTAATATTTGTCTTGACTTGCCATAAAAAAAGAAAATTATCTAAATACGGTGCTAATACTTAGAATATTATATAAGTATTATATATTTTTGAAAATCGCGAAGCATTTTTGTTTTGAATATGGAAAAATATAAAGAGTGTTCCATTAAAAAAACTATAACATTGGGTTAAATCTAAACACTGACAGCTCATTTCAAAAATCTTACTACGCCACTGGATTCTACGTAAAAAAGTGTATAAAAGACAGTTTTTACTTTTCCTATTAAGTTAAAAGACAGCTGTGATACAGGAGGGGGGGCCACAATGCAATATTTTCAATTTCGACCTGTATCTCAAAAACGACGTAAGCTATGAAAATTTTGTTTGCTGCATCGTGAGATTCACAAAAAAGTAGCCCACGTTCGCGAAAACCGCAAATCTTTATCTTCAAAAATAAGCAAGTTATCCCGTAAGGACATCGAAAATGGGACAGCCTGTACAGTGTTGGAGCCTATCTTCCACATTTTCGTTGAAATTTTGTGAACATTTCAAAAACATTCGATTGGAGATTATATGGAAAAAAAACATTTTTATCTTCGACAGTCAAAATCAATGTAAACTAACGATTGAGTATCAGAGCTCTGTGAATAAGGACATATTTCTACTAAATGATTGTTTTTTTACCCCGAGGCGAAACTAAGGGGTTATAGTATCACGACAAAAAGTTAGTAGCTGGTCCGATTTTAAAAATTCCAACGGATATCGATATAACACATATGATTTCATAAGAAAATTGTTTTAAAAAATTTTTCCCTTCGAAGAATAAAAAAATTATAGCGCTTTTTAGATTTTTTTTTCCACAGACATGTGGTGCTATCTATAAATCTTAAACCTAAACAGATTTTTACAAGAATGAAATAAAATGATAGCATTTAATGTGAGGTTTTTTAATTTATATTATACATTCGAAAAATATTGATGTGACGCCACCTAGAAATGAAAAAATTAGTAAAAATTATGAATTTCACTCAAATTTTTGATTATATCTCAAATACTATACATTTCCCGATATAGTCACCATGAGGAAAAATGATCAGCGATAGACTTATCAGGCATAACGACATGCACATGCTCCGAGGGGTTTTATCATTCCTAGTGCTACGCAGCAGGGTGTCCGGATTTTTTATGTAAACAATCTCAGTTTGACGTATATTCCTATGGAGTCATAAATGCTAATTAAAAAAATATTTTGTGAAATTTGGCTATTGAGAAAATTATTCGAACCAATGTGTAGTTGCAACATGTATCAGTGGCGTAGATAGCTTTTTGCGATGGGGGGATATGACTTTGTGTAAAATTCCATAAGTTTTATTTGTTGATGAAAATAAGGGAACATACCCAAACTACGTGACTTGTTCAGGGGGGGGGGGGTCTTCAAAATACTACGATTGGTCACAGGGGCGGGGGTAGGGGTTAGGTTTTTGTCACGTAGTCAATGTCCTCTGGAAACGTGTTCGTTGAACATGATTGAGATAAAAGATAAATGTCAATAAAAGAAAAAAATACCTTTGTTTTAGTAAATTAAGTTCCTGACTTCCTGGTACATATGTTGCTTCTTCTTGATAATATTTTTTTCACCTGTAAATTATAGGTAGGTACATGGTAGCCAATTTTCGATGTTTGTATGGAGTATCCCAGTAACTATAGAAGGTAAAAAAATAGAGGGCGCATACTCAATCTCTTTTGTCGAGACAAATTCACTGGCGAAACCCAAAATTCGCTGTCTTCTTTAGTTTTCGAGTAATAAACAAAAATTTCATTTTTCCACTTTAAGACAAGTGTGCATATCATGGTTGTTTGTGAAGTTACGAGCCAATAACTGTTACATTCTTTAGGCACTTTTTTCTGTATAAAACAGTGGTAGAAATGTATTTTTTTGAATGGGAATAATGGTTGGATGTGGTTTGGTTGGATCGGATTTTTTCCCCTTTCTAACGGTGTATAATATGTCAGGTTGCTTTCGATGTGTAAGGCTTTAATAGCAAGAATAATATTTTAGTTCATCACCTTTTGCGTTTTTTATATGTACCTATTCCATGTAGGCAGGTTACATCTATGACAGAGCTTGTCCATTTATTTCCATCATAATATCAATTAACCGATTTAGTCGTAAAAGTCAGGATGTCGTACAAAAATTACGAGAAATATGATATGTTAGAAAGCTTTATTCAAAGTAATAACAGTTGTGATATTACCTCTGAGATATATTCCAATTGCTATTCAGGAAGAAGACAACCTAATAAATCTATTTTCAACTGATTGAAGAAAATCTAATAATTAATTGTGAATCATTCAACAACCAAAGACCAAAATATTAGATATTTACATTTTTTTTATAAGACATTACAGTTATAAACAACAATACAAATTACAATAAATGTTCAAACTTATGTTCATTGTGGTTGATACATAAATTACATCTCTCTATAACATTCTGAACTGCATTATGAATATGAATATTTGAAACTGAATTCACAAAGTATAAAATTTACGTGGCTGTCGTGTTTTAACGTATCATATATATCAAGAAAATCTTAATAACCAACGGTACTACGAAATTTCGAATCAGTAAATTATTGAGGAATTCATGGACAATCCACCCTTAGTTGAGACACAAAATCAGTTCTTCCAACATGATGGTTCACCACCTCATAATATGAGTACCTTTTCAGAATTGTTTAATACTAATTTTGGAAATAACTGAATGATGAATAATATTCCAGTGAGGTCGCCACCACAATCACCTGACTTAACACCACTGGATTTTTTCTCTTGAGGATATATAAAAGACAATTACATAAGAAAACCAGTAACAATATTAATGAACATAAACAAAATTTTATAGAATGTAAATTACATTTCAAATATTGATATTGTATATATGCATAATGTAGTTCAGAATATTATAAAGATAGGTATGTAATTTATGTATCAACCATAAAGAACATCAGTTCTTCACAACATTTATTGTAATTTGTTTTATTTTCTTATAGTTGTAATGTCTTATAAAATTAGATGTAAATCTCTAATTTATTCAGAAAAAAGTGCCTTAAGAATGTCTCGTAATTTCACAAAAAACCATGATATGCACACTTGTCTGAAAGTCAAACTTTTGTTTATGACTCCAAAATAAAAGACGTTTTCATATTTTGGTTTTCGCCATTAAATTTGTCTCGAAAAAAGAGATAAAAAATGCGCCCTCCATTTTTTTGTACCTCCTATAGTTACCGAGATACCCCATACAAACATCGAAATTTGCCCACTCTGTACGCCGTCACGCCGCAAGCGTTGTATTAATAAAGAAACATATGAGCCAAATAATTTTTTTTCAACTTTGTCTACAAGAAAATGATTAAAAAAATATTTATGAAGTACTACGTGAAAACTAGAGGGGGAGGGAGGGCGTCTTGGAATATACTACGGATGGTCACCGAGGGGGGAAGGGAATAAAAAGTTGTAAAAAATAGGTTACGTAGTTTGGATACGTTCCCTAATCTTTCATGTGGTAGAAAATAAGCAGAAAATGAAAAATTCGCTAGCGAAAATTGTGAAAGTTATAAACAATATACCTACTGAAAATATGTCAAAAAATAATTGAGATTTTGAAATCTGAAGAAAGATTCAAAAAGAAGAAGAAATTTCCGGAACTGTAGAATTCCTAATTTTCTAAGAGAGGTAAAAATACTGCTTGGTAAGGGGTAACTTCGTTCGTGGAATTCACGCCCATATAGGACACTTCAACAATAAACATTATTCAACCATATAAAATATGAAAAGTTACTGAATCGGTGAATGAACAATAATCCGGCGATAATAGAAATTTTTCTATTAGTCATGCAATAGTTAATAAACAATTTTTTGGGGCTTGAACATGAAAATTGTGATAACTGTTCAAATATAGATCTGAGATTTTTTCATTTTAGGAGCTTTTAAAGTAAATCCCTGTTGAAAAAATGAAAAAATTAAATTTTTCAGTTTTTGACTAACAATTTACGTAGTTTTGCAAAATCGAAATTAAATTTTTTTTATGAATTTAATGGTCCGTTTTTTATTATCGGAAGCTACATGGAAATGGTTATTCTCAATGTTCATCTCCTATTATTTGAATTGTTATAAATAAATGCGTTGTTTATAAGAGAATCAGGAAAAAGAAGTTATGATTAGAGTTTTTAATTTTGCAACTAAGTAAATTGCTAGTAAAAAACTAAAAAATCGAATTTTTTAACGGGTGTCTATTCTGAGGTCTTTCGAAACTAGCTCCAAGAAGGGAAAAAATATCAGATTTATAGTTTAACAGTTAACTAATGCGCGAAAAATAGCGATAAAAATTTGTTGTCGCTGGATTATTGTTCATTTACCTATCCAGTAAGAAACCGAAATTTTTCGTTCCTTAATTTTCATATTTAATATAGTTAAATAATGTCATGTCAGATTACCTGTTTTCGGCCGTATTTTTACCCCTCTGAGAAAATTATAAATATTTATCCTACAATTCCGGTAGTTGAAAATTTCTTATAGGAAATTTCCTCCTCTTTTTGTATCTTTATTTAGATATCAAAATAACTATTGGTTTTGAGATATTTGAGAAAACAAACTTTTCTTTTTCTTTCAGTAAATTGTTTATCACTTTTACAATTCACCCGAACGGAACTCAATTTTTTTCAAATACTATCTACATGCTATTTGCTCATATTCTTCCGAGACTGATGAAAAAAGTTGAACACAAAAGCACTTGTAAAGTAGGCTATTCACATGATTAGTAAATCTTTCTCCAAGATTCATGATGTAGAAGTCCAGCCATCGCAAGAAAATTTTCACTAATTCGACAATTTTTATTAACTTCAAAATATTATGGAGTAATTAAATTGACAATCTAATCCAAAATTCAGTCCTATTTTCAAAGACCTCATATTTCGATACCTACTCAACAAAATATTCGAAATATTAAATATTGATTTAATATCTTCTATGAGCAGAAGTCTCGCTCCTCGAATGTAAATAGGAATTAAATCGGTCACTAGAACCAAAAACCTTATTTGAAAGAGCTTAAATGGAAAATTTTATGTACGAAGGAAGAAGTCAACCAAAACCTCATCGCACTTGTTCTCTTTCTAAATTTTATACTACCTATACTATTGAACAAAACTGCTTTACATATAATACTACACCATTGAACAAAAGCTCGAGCACTTTTGTTTAATAGTAAGTATAGTATACAATTTAGAAAGAGAAGTGCGTGGAGATTTTGGTTGACTTCTTCCTTTCGAAATAAAAATTTTCCATTAGAGCCATTTGAGCTTTTTATCGCTTTTTTGCTCATAGTGACCGATCAATCAATTTCATTCAACATTGAATAAAATATGATCAAAACTACTAGTTACTTTATAATATTAAAATTATGTCCATTCCTGATTGGTCGGCCTGTTCGAAGCGCGGAAATTATACAATACTTAATTGCACAGCCGTCACAAAAACATATCTAGGTGATATTTTTATAATTGCACATACGTAATAGCTTAAAAGGTGCTAGTGCTTAGTAAATTTCATCTAAAGTACTTAAATACGTACATAGATACGAAGACTTTTATTCAGTTCTATTATAATTATCGTAGGCTCATGGGGGGGATTGATCCCCTTGATCCCCCCCTATCTACGCCACTGAATCATGTATACCACAAGTATGTTTCATTACCTACTTAAACCCTACTTCGAAACTTTTCACCACCTTACTGCCTATCGCTTATCTTTGATTAATTATGTTAAGATCGTGAAGTATAGAAAATTCACCTACTCTTTGCTAGTTGCACAGGTTATTATTTTGGAAAATACTATTGCCTCGTCATTAGTTTATTTCAACTGTTCATCATTCTTGAATTGAGAAAGAAGGGAAATTTGCTACTTGAACGTAACAAAATTATTATCTCAAAATTGTATTCTTACGGAGACAACCTGGTAAATAAGTTGATGAGTCAGCTATCAAATTCCTTGAAAACATAAACACTTTCTACAACTCGATTCAATTAACAAAAGAAGTAGAAAACGAAACGACATCTTGAATTTCTTGGACGTTCAGATTCTAGGAATGAAAATTGTATCACTTTCAACATATATAGAACACCTAATTTCATTGATACTTTAGTTCACAGCGACAGTAACCAACAACACCAAATAAAACTTACTGTTTTTTAGTCGTTTCCTATTCTATTATATCGGAAAAAAAATACAAATCGAAGTTAATACAAAAAAAATAAGTTGTCGCCATTAACGGTTACGATAAAAGTCTTATCGATAAGTTCATAAGGAAAAAAATCTAAAGATTCTGTTGCACTCAATATACCCCACGTTAATTACCTATGAAGAACAGAAATTCTCAATAAATTATGCTCAGAATTTGAGTAATAAAATTTGGTAACAGTTTATTGAAATATAACGTAAGAACGATTTGTACAAGTAAACTAAAGCTGAGATCATTCTTGGTCAATAAAAAGGAATCGGAGAAAACAGGGGTGTTTACAAAATATTTTGCGACGAATGTCTTGTTTTCTATACTGAACAAACAGAAAGGAATATAAACATTTGATCTGATGAACACAAAAGGCAATTTTACAAATCAAAAACATCACTGGCTTATCCGAACATTGTATCAAATTTAATCTTTTCCTGGGTTTCAACAAAACAAAACCCAATTGTTGCATTCAGGTAATAAAGGAAAGCGTATTGAACTCTTCGAAATTGTTAAAATAAGTTCCGCCCATAATAATAAATTACCTACCCCTTGTGAACGAACAAATTGATTTTCAGGTATGTGCTATTGTCTTTCTTATAAAATGAGATTCTAATACTCTTCTGTATAGTTAGTCTTGATAGTCGAAATATGTCGACTGTATTTCTTGTTAAATACAGTAATTATTTCAACACAGTGAAACTAAGCCAAAAATTGAAACTTTATCAAAATCATCTCTAGTTTTCTTTTGAAAGTTTTCTGAATTTTCAGGAAATTTTGTTTTCATCATACTGTCAAGTTTACCTATTTGACCGTTGTGAAATAATAATTTCTTTCTAATTATGCAAGGGCGAATAAGGGCGTAGGAAATTTCGACCCCGCCCAATTAGCGACCAGATTTTGACAGGAATTTTCGGCCCCGGGATGGAAGGGTCATATTTTTATTACAGGCATTTTCAACCCCAACAATCTAATATTATAACTTATAAATTTTTTATGACCTTTTGTGTTTTGAATCATTTATGAAATGAGGTTCTGTACCATTTTTTCCAAAAATGCCAACTTATCTTTTTGTTTAATTTTTGGCGTTATGTGAATACTTCTCAATTTTATACAAGCGTCTATTTGGAATTCTTTCAATTTTTCCATGAGAATGTATATAAAAGGATATGGCGCATAAAAATAATAATTAAATCTAGAATTAAAAAATTCGCAAGCATTTGTAGTTCTAATAGATGATGGATTTTTGTTTGCCATATTGTCGGTGGAAATTATGCACTTTGAATAATGTAGGTACACCTCTAAAAAGCAATCAGCGTTTTTATCGTTTTTATCAAGAAAGTCATTATTTGGCTTATAATTCATTTAATCTAAAACAAAACATCCCTCTACTTCTTCTGGAGCTAAATATGTCAAGCCAAATGTATATCTCAGCCATTTTCCAATATCTGAATTTCTATTTTTAAATTCAGGAACAAATCCAAGTAATTGAATTCTTAAAAACCAACTTTGTTGTAAGTGAAAATGGCAGCCAGTAATTATTACTTGTGGAAAAATACTTAGCGGGTGCAAGATAAATTGCTTTTTCGAAATCTACAAAGACTTAAAATATTCTTGATTTTAGCAGAACAAATAGATTTTGGTATGTGCCAGCTGTTTTATCTCTTAACAAACAATATACTAACTGTATATAATGTCCATTTTCTAGCCCATGTATAGTAAATGATTGACTAAAATATTTGGAACAGGATGAAAAGGTACCGTCCATATAGAATTTTTCCATTTCACACAATGCACAAATGTTTGTTTCGCTTGAAAAAAATAATCATATTATGTTCAAGATTATTTAAAAATTTAAATCTTCACCTATGTTCGTTGTAAGAGAATAAGCACTCAGAGCACAATGAACTTCTTCAATCGATTTACGTAAAGATCTTTCCGACATAGCCTCAATGTCTGAGATTGTCAAATCAGCTGCAGAATTTGTAGGAATAGCTAGTCTAATAATCTTAGCAGGTTTGCATGTTAAATCTTCGTCAGCTTTTCGTTTGCACGCATTGGTTATTATTTTTCTCTGTGTCTTGCGTTCATCTATTCCATGTTTATGCACTAAGTCAGTTTTCGTCATTGTCACGTCAGATCCAATTGTCACCACTTTCGCTAAGCATTTAGAATACTTCTGGATGCACCGCCAAGACACTTCACCACTTTTAGCAGGTTTTCACTTTGAAAACCTGCTTATTAAAATGGGTGCGATTATCAAGGTTGGACGTAGGACCAAGATAGTTTTACGTTTCATGACTTGACTTTTCATGATGCTAAACATTTTATATATACATATATATATATATATAT
>JARQZK010000426.1:0-16730 GCA_030704885.1 Cynegetis impunctata
TTTTTTGATGTGTCTGTTCTTATTGAGTTTAACTTAGGTTATTGTTTTTTAATTTCTTCATGTTGTAAAAAATTAAGTAAAATTTCATTAGAAGAATTTGTTGTAATGTGTTTGTTAGAAGTATTTATTCGTTTCGTTCAAGTATTGATAGTTTTTAACAGTGTCGTAATTATTAAATTGGAGTGTTTTTTTAATGAAATTTTTTTCATTTAGAATTTCAAATCTTCTGAAAAGAGTACTCACGAGTTCAAAAATAATGTTAAGAAACTCTCAGCTTAAGGAATGTAGGACACAGATTTTCATGCTTGCAACGCAGTAAAAAAAATTCTTCTTGACTTCAAGATTGTAATCTTCTTGTCGAAAGTGAACAAATATTTTTTCAAAAATAATAACTGCGTGTTGCCCGTGCTGTTGTTTCCACATTCTTGAAAAAGTTTTGGGATTCATTGCCATATTTTCAGCTTGCAATATTTAATTATTTATTCGAATTGTTGTTGCCTGTGAACTATTTCTAATCTCTTGATAAAATTATTAGCAATAACAGGCTTGTTGAATCTTAAAAAAACTTGATTTTATTGAAAAGGTTGACGTTTCGCCACGACATTCGTGGCTTTATCAAAACTTTTGAGAAAAAAAATTGAAATTTTCTTGACATTATTGATTTGAAAAATTTCTATAGAAACAGGCTACTGTTTCACTAAAATTTTTTTCGGCTGTGGCCGTTCTTTGCTATATATTACGTGCTATTCAGTCCAATATTAACATTCAAATTTGTTATTATTAGATGGTAAGGGAAACCACAGAAAACTTTACCCACGTAAATGTTCGAAATAGGTCCAAATTATTTTGATTTTGAAGAGTCAAAGAATAATAATAATAGGGTACTATTTATCTTTTTTTCAAAAATTTCTCATTGCGGCTGTGGCCGTCTTCAGTTATTAATTACGTACTATTCAGTCGAATATCAACAGACAGGTCAGTTGATATTAGATGAGAAGGGAAACCACAGAAACCTTCACCCACGTAATGTACAAAATAGGTTTAAAATATTTGATTGTTGTCTTTAAAAAGACATATACTTGTGATTTTGGAGATCACATGTTCTGACTAAACTATATTTTCTTTCCAGAAAAATTGAAAAATTCTAGATGTTTAGATTTTGTCTAAGAAGATGAGTTGTGGTTAGAATTTGTTTGTTGAATTAAATCTGCGTATATTGAACTTAAATGTTTGATATCTGTTCTATCATTACGACTTCATTTAAATTTTTTTGAATATGTAACATTTCTAAAATTTCTCTGCGTTTTTGATCTTTTTCTATTTCTAAAATTTTTGTGCTATTAAAGTTGAAAGTATGATTCTCATTGTTTTTATGTTTTATTAGTGCTGTGGTTTGTGTTCTGGTATATTTGTGTGTGCTTTTAATCTTTCTTCTAAATTTTGAAAAGTTTGTCCTATATATGATTTATTACAATTATTACAGGGTATAACTATAAACAACATGAGATTTTTGCAGAGAGGTGTTTTACTTTTTAATTTAGAATATATTGTTTAATTTTGATTTTGTGCGGTATGGGCTACTACTTTAATATCGTGTGGATTTAAAATTTGTGAAATTTTATTACTTAAATGAGGAATATATGGAAGAGGAATATATTTTTTGTTTATATTTTCTTTTTTTGATGTTTCTAATGTGTTGTACAGTTTATGAATTCTATTTTTAGTGATTTTCTGTATAAGTTTTATTGGATAATCGTTTTTTATGAGTAATTTATGGACATCTTGTAATGTTTCATGTCTGTGTGTAGGTGAAGTAAGTTTAAGTGCTTTGTCTATATATCCGATTATTAAACTCTTTTTTTTGTGACAAATGATGTGTACTGTTGTAGTTCAATGTTCTTTGTGAAAAAATTTCTTTCCTATGCCATTTTGTGATAATTTCATTGTTTTTGTGCATGAGAGTAATATCAAGAAAATTTAATGTATTGTTCGTTTCTTTTTCTAGAGTAAATTGTAATTTTCTATTAAAGTCGTTGAATTTTTTGAGAATATCATCAATAAAATCTTCTGATGTTATTATAAGGCAATCATCAACATACCTTTTGAAAGTTATAATTTGTTCATTCAAATTATTTAATACATTTTCTTCTAAATATTCTAAAACTAATTGAGCTATAACACTGGAAATAGGACTTCCCATTGCTACACCATCAATTTGTTGGTAAAAGTTATTTTCATATTGAAAATAGTTTGTACCAAGAGCAAATTGAATTGCTTCTATAAAATCGGTTTTAGGAATATTTGTATAATTTTTGATAATATCCCATTTGTCATTAATTATTATTGGAACCAAAGAATTTGGAATATTGGTATAAAGAGAAACAACATCTAATGAGAAAAATTTGTAATTGTTAGGTATTTTCAAAGATTTAAGATGGTCTACTAGATCGAGAGAATTTTTGATATAATAAGGATTTTGATTTACTATATTTTTCAATATTGAAGAAAGAAATTTAGAGAGATTATATAGAGGTGATTGAATATAAGAGACGATAGGTCTTAATGGTATGTTTTCTTTATGTATTTTAGGAAGACCATAAAATTTAGGTGGAAGGCTGTTGTGTCGAATTAATTCTTTTGATTTTTGTGGAGAAATGAAATTTTTTTGTTGCCATGTTTTAAACAATTTGTTACTTTCATTTTGCAGAGTCTTAGTTAAATCTTTTTTAATTTGTTTATATGTAGAAGAATCACTAAGCATTGCAGAAATTTTTTGTTTGTATGTATTTGTTTCTAGTATAACTGTTTTGTTTCCTTTGTCTGATTTAGTTATTGTTAGTTGTGGATTAGATTTGATGAATTTTTTGGTTTTATATAAGTTTTTGATAGTTTCTGTATTATGTAATGTTTGTTTTTCATTTTTGTATTTATTGTGGTGAGTTTTTTATAGTTTGTGCTACTTTTTGTCTAATGGAATTTTGATTTTCAGGACATAAATTTGAAATACCTTTTTCTATGTTAGCTATAATATTATTAATTGGTATTTGTGTGATATTATTAATTTCTATAGAGTGTTTGGGGTCTAAATTTAATGTTTCTTCGACGAAAAAAGGTAAAACAGTGGAAGTGGTATTAATTACACTATTTTCATGCGATGTTGCTTCTACTATTGGTTGTGGTGATTGGTTAGATATTAGTTTGTTCAATTTTTTGATGTGTCTGTTCTTATTGAGTTTACTTAGGTTATTGTTTTTAATTTCTTCATGTTGTAAAAAATTAAGTAAAATTTCATTAGGAAGAATTTGTTGTAATGTGTTTGTTAGAGTATTTATTCGTTTCGTCAAAATATTGATAGTTTTAACAGTGTCGGTAATTATTAAATTGAGTGTTTTTTTTTATGAAATTTTCATTTAGAATTTCAAATCTTCTGAAAAGATACTCACTGTTCAGAATAATGTTAGAAACTCTCAGATTAAGGAATGTAGGACACAGATTTTCATGCTTGCAACGCAGTAAAAAAATTCTTCTTGACTTCAGATTGGTAATCTTCTTGTCGAGTGAACAAATATTTTTCAAAATAATAACTGCTTGTTGCCCGTGCTGTTGTTCCACATTCTTGAAAAAGTTTGGGATCATTGCCATATTTTCAGCTTGCAATATTTAATTATTTATTCGAATTGTTGTTGCCTGTGAACTATTTCTAATCTCTTGATAATTATTAGCAATAACAGGCTTGTTGAATCTTAAAAAACTTGATTTTATTGAAAAGGTTGACGTTTCGCCACGACATTCGTGGCTTTATCAAAACTTTTGAGAAAAAATTGAAATTTCTTTGACATTTATTGATTAGAAAAATTTCTATAGAAACAGACTACTGTTTCACTAAAATTTTTTCGGCTGTGGCCGTTCTTTGCTATATATTACGTGCTATTCAGTCCAATATTAACATTCAAATTTGTTATTATTAGATGGTAAGGGAAACCACAGAAACCTTTACCCACGTAATGTTCGAAATAGGTCCAAATTATTTTGATTTTGAAGAGTCAAAGAATAATAATAATAGGGTACTATTTATCTTTTTTTCAAAAATTTCTCATTGCGGCTGTGGCCGTCTTCAGTTATTAATTACGTGCTATTCAGTCGAATATCAACAGACAGGTCCGTTGATATTAGATGGGAAGGGAACCACAGAAACCTTCACCCACGTAATGTACAAAATAGGTTTAAAATATTTGATTGTTGTCTTTAAAAAGACATTACTTGTGATTTTGGAGATCACATGTTCTAAACTATATTTTCTTTCCAGAAAAATTGAAAATTCTAGATGTTTAGATTTTGTCTAAGAAGATGAGTTGTTGTGGTTAGAATTTGTTTGTTGAATTAAATCTGCGTATATTGAACTTAAATGTTTGATATCTGTTCTATCATTTACGACTTCATTTAAATTTTTTTTGATATGTAACATTTCTAAAATTTCTCTGCGTTTTGATCTTTTTTTCTATTTCTAAAATTTTTTGTGCTATTAAAGTTGAAAGTATGATTCTCATTGTTTTTATGTTTTATTAGTGCTGTGGTTTGTGTTCTGGTATATTTGTGTGCTTTTAATCTTTCTTCTAAATTTTGAAAAGTTTGTCCTATATATGATTTATTACAATTATTACAGGGTATACTATAAACAACATGAGATTTTTGCAGAAGAGGGGTTTTACTTTTTTAATTTAGAATATATTTGTTTAATTTGATTTTGTGCGGTAATGGGCTACT
Source organism: Cynegetis impunctata (assembly GCA_030704885.1). NCBI lineage: Eukaryota > Metazoa > Arthropoda > Insecta > Coleoptera > Coccinellidae > Cynegetis > Cynegetis impunctata. Next base: position 4,765 of record JARQZK010000426.1, read on the forward strand.
TTAATATCGTGTGGATTTTAAAATTTGTGAAATTTTATTACTTAATGAGGAATATATGGAAGAGAATATATTTTTTGTTTATATTTTCTTTTTTTGATGTTTCTAATGTGTTGTACAGTTTATGATCTCTATTTTTAGTGTTTTCTGTATAAGTTTTTATTGGATAATCGTTTTTTATGAGTAATTTATGGACATCTTGTAATGTTTCATGTCTGTGTGTAGGTGAAGTAAGTTTAAGTGCTTTGTCTATATTATCCGATTATTAAACTACTTTTTTTGTGAAAAATGATGTGTACTGTTGTAGTTCAATGTTCTTTGTGAAAAAATTTCTTTCCTATGCCATTTTGTTGATAAATTTCATTGTTTTGTGCATGAGAGTAATATTCAAGAAAATTTAATGTATGTTCGTTTCTTTTTCTAGAGTAAATTGTAATTTTCTATTAAAGTCGTTGAATTTTTTTGAGAATATCATCAATTAAAATCTTCTGATGTATTCTAAGCAATCATCAACATACCTTTTGAAGTTATAATTTGTTCATTCAATTATTTAATACATTTTCTTCTAAATTTCTAAACTAATTGAGCTATAACACTGGAAATAGGACTTCCCATTGCTACACCATCAATTTGTTGGTAAAAGTTATTTTCATATTGAAAATAGTTTGTACCAAGAGCAAATTGAATTGCTTCTTTAAAATCGGTTTTAGGAATATTTGTATAATTTTTGATAATATCCCATTTGTCAATTAATTATTATTGGAACAAAGAATTTGGAATATTGGTATAATAAGAGAAACACACTCTAATGAGAAAATTTGTAAATTGTTAGGTATTTTCAAAGATTTAAGATGGTCTACTAGATCGAGAGAATTTTTGATATAAGGATTTTGATTTACTATATTTTTCAATATTGAAGAAAGAAATTTAGAGAGATTATATAGAGGTGATTGAATATAAGAGACGATAGGTCTTAATGGTATGTTTTCTTTATGTATTTTAGGAAGACCATAAAATTTAGGTGGAAGGCTGTTGTGTCGAATTAATTCTTTTGATTTTTGTGGAGAAATGAAATTTTTTTGTTGCCATGTTTTAAACAATTTGTTACTTTCATTTTGCAGAGTCTTAGTTAAATCTTATTTAATCTATCGTCTCTTATATTCAATCACCTCTATATAATCTCTCTAAATTTCTTTCTTCAATATTGAAAAATATAGTAAATCAAAATCCTTATATCAAAAATTCTCTCGATCTAGTAGACCATCTTAAATCTTTGAAAATACCTAACAATTACAAATTTTTCTCATTAGATGTTGTTTCTCTTTATACCAATATTCCAAATTCTTTGGTTCCAATAATAATTAATGACAAATGGGATATTATCAAAAAATTAATACAAATCTTTCCCTAAAACCGATTTTATAGAAGCAATTCAATTTGCTCTTGGTACAAACTATTTTCATATGAAAATAACCTTTTACCAACAAATTGATGGTGTAGCAAATGGGAAGTTCTATTTCCAGTGTTATAGCTCAATTATTTTAAATATTTAGAAGAAAATGTTATTTAAATAATTTGAATGAACAAATTATACTTTCAAAAGGTAATGGTTGATGATTGCCTTATAATAACATCAGAAGATTTTTTATTGATGATATTCTCAAAAAATTCAACGACTTTTAATAGAAAATTTAACAATTTCCTCTAGAAAAAGAAACGAACAATACATAAATTTTCTTGATATTACTCTCATGCACAAAAACAATGAAATTATCACAAAATGCATAGGAAAGAAATTTTTTCACAAAGAACATTGAAACTACAACAGTACACATCATTTTTCACAAAAAAGAGTTTTATAATCGGATATATAGACCAAAGCACTTAAACTTACTTCACCTACACACAGACATGAACTTACAAGATGTCCATAAATTCCTCATAAAAAACGATTATCCAATAAACTTATACAGAAAATCACTAAAAATAGAATTCATAACTGTACAACCATTAGAAACATCAAAAAAAGAAAATATAAACAAAAATATATTTCTCTTCCATATATTCCTCATTTAAGTAATAAAATTTCACAAATTTTAAAATCCACACGATATTAAAGTAGCCCATATACCGCCAAAATCAAATTTAAACAAATATATTCTAAATTAAAAAAGTAAACACCTCTTCTGCAAAAATCTCATGTTGTTTTATAGTATACCCTGTAATAATTGTAATAAATCATATATAGGACAAACTTTTCAAAATTTAGAAGAAAGATTAAAAGCACACAAATATACCAGACACAACCACAGCATAATAAAACATAAAAAACAATGAGGAATCATACTTTCAACTTTAATAGCACAAAAATTTTAGAAATAGAAAAAAGATCAAAAACGCAGAGAAATTTTAGAAATGTTACATATTCAAAAAAAATTTAAATGAGTCGTAAATGATAGAACAGATATCAAACATTTAAGTTCAATATACGCAGATTTAATTCAACAAACAAATTCTAACCACAACAACTCATCTTCTTAGACAAAATCTAAAACTTAGAATTTTCAATTTTTCTGGAAAGAAATATAGTTTAGAACATGTGAATCTCCAAAATCACAAGTAATGTCTTTTAAAGACAAAATCAAATATATTTAAACCTATTTTGTACATTACGTGGGTGAAGGTTTCTGTGGTTCCTTCCCATCTAATATCAAGGACCTGTCTGTTGATATTCGACTGAATAGCACGTAATTAATAACTGAAGACGGCACAGCCGCAATGAGAATTTTTTTGAAAAAAAGATAATAGTACCCATTATTATTATTCTTTGACTCTTCAAATCAAAATAATTTGGACCTATTTCGAACATTACGTGGTAAAGGTTTCTGTGGTTTCCCTTACCATCTAATAATAACAAATTTTGAATGTTAATATTGGACTGAATAGCACGTATATATAGCAAAGAACGGCCACAGCCCGAAAAAAATTTTAGTGAAACAGTAGTCTGTTTCTATAGAAATTTTTCAAATCAATAAATGTCAAAGAAATTTCAATTTTTTCTCAAAAGTTTTGATAAAGCCACGAATGTCGTGGCGAAACGTCAACTTTTCAATAAAATCAAGTTTTTTAAGATTCAACAAGCCTGTTATTGCTAATAATTATCAAGAGATTAGAAATAGTTCACAGGCAACAACAATTCGAATAAATAATTAAATATTGCAAGCTGAAAATATGGCAATGATCCCAAACTTTTTCAAGAATGTGGAACAACAGCACGGGCAACAAGCAGTTATTATTTTGAAAAATATTTGTTCACTCGACAAGAAGATTACCAATCTGAAGTCAAGAAGAATTTTTTTACTGCGTTGCAAGCATGAAAATCTGTGTCCTACATTCCTTAAGCTGAGAGTTTCTAACATTATTCTGAACAGTGAGTATCTTTTCAGAAGATTTGAAATTCTAAATGAAAATTTCATTAAAAAAACACTCAATTTAATAATTACCGACACTGTTAAAACTATCAATATTTTGACGAAACGAATAAATACTCTAACAAACACATTACAACAAATTCTTCCTAATGAAATTTTACTTAATTTTTTACAACATGAAGAAATTAAAAACAATAACCTAAGTAAAATCAATAAGAACAGACACATCAAAAAATTGAACAAACTAATATCTAACCAATCACCACAACCAATAGTAGAAGCAACATCGCATGAAAATAGTGTAATTAATACCACTTCCACTGTTTTACCTTTTTTCGTCGAAGAAACATTAAATTTAGACCCCAAACACTCTATAGAAATTAATAATATCACACAAATACCAATTAATAATATTATAGCTAACATAGAAAAAGGTATTTCAAATTTATGTCCTGAAAATCAAAATTCCATTAGACAAAAAGTAGCACAAACTATAAAAACTCACCACAATAAATACAAAAATGAAAAACAAACATTACATAATACAGAAACTATCAAAAACTTATATAAAACCAAAAAATTCATCAAATCTAATCCACAACTAACAATAACTAAATCAGACAAAGGAAACAAAACAGTTATACTAGAAACAAATACATACAAACAAAAAATTTCTGCAATGCTTAGTGATTCTTCTACATATAAACAAATTAAAAAAGATTTAACTAAGACTCTGCAAAATGAAAGTAACAAATTGTTTAAAACATGGCAACAAAAAAATTTCATTTCTCCACAAAAATCAAAAGAATTAATTCGACACAACAGCCTTCCACCTAAATTTTATGGTCTTCCTAAAATACATAAAGAAAACATACCATTAAGACCTATCGTCTCTTATATTCAATCACCTCTATATAATCTCTCTAAATTTCTTTCTTCAATATTGAAAAATATAGTAAATCAAAATCCTTATTATATCAAAAATTCTCTCGATCTAGTAGACCATCTTAAATCTTTGAAAATACCTAACAATTACAAATTTTTCTCATTAGATGTTGTTTCTCTTTATACCAATATTCCAAATTCTTTGGTTCCAATAATAATTAATGACAAATGGGATATTATCAAAAATTATACAAATATTCCTAAAACCGATTTTATAGAAGCAATTCAATTTGCTCTTGGTACAAACTATTTTCAATATGAAAATAACTTTTTACCAACAAATTGATGGTGTAGCAATGGGAAGTCCTATTTCCAGTGTTATAGCTCAATTAGTTTTAGAATATTTAGAAGAAAATGTATTAAATAATTTGAATGAACAAATTATAACTTTCAAAAGGTATGTTGATGATTGCCTTATAATAACATCAGAAGATTTTATTGATGATATTCTCAAAAAATTCAACGACTTTAATAGAAAATTACAATTTACTCTAGAAAAAGAAACGAACAATACATTAAATTTTCTTGATATTACTCTCATGCACAAAAACAATGAAATTATCACAAAATGGCATAGGAAAGAAATTTTTTCACAAAGAACATTGAACTACAACAGTACACATCATTTTTCACAAAAAAAGAGTTTAATAATCGGATATATAGACAAAGCACTTAAACTTACTTCACCTACACACAGACATGAAACATTACAAGATGTCCATAAATTACTCATAAAAAACGATTATCCAATAAAACTTATACAGAAAATCACTAAAAATAGAATTCATAAACTGTACAACACATTAGAAACATCAAAAAAAGAAAATATAAACAAAAAATATATTCCTCTTCCATATATTCCTCATTTAAGTAATAAAATTTCACAAATTTTAAATCCACACGATATTAAAGTAGCCCATACCGCACAAAATCAAATTAAACAAATATATTCTAAATTAAAAAGTAAAACACCTCTTCTGCAAAAATCTCATGTTGTTTATAGTATACCCTGTAATAATTGTAATAAATCATATATAGGACAAACTTTTCAAAATTTAGAAGAAAGATTAAAAGCACACAAATATACCAGAACACAAACCACAGCACTAATAAAACATAAAAACAATGAGAATCATACTTTCAACTTTAATAGCACAAAAATTTTAGAAATAGAAAAAGATCAAAAACGCAGAGAAATTTTAGAAATGTTACATATTCAAAAAAATTTAAATGAAGTCGTAAATGATAGAACAGATATCAAACATTTAAGTTCAATATACGCAGATTTAATTCAACAAACAAATTCTAACCACAACAACTCATCTTCTTAGACAAAATCTAAACATCTAGAATTTTCAATTTTTCTGGAAAGAAAATATAGTTTAGAACATGTGATCTCCAAAATCACAAGTAATGTCTTTTTAAAGACAACAATCAAATATTTTAAACCTATTTTGTACATTACGTGGGTGAAGGTTTCTGTGGTTCCCTTCCCATCTAATATCAACGGACCTGTCTGTTGATATTCGACTGAATAGCACGTAATTAATAACTGAAGACGGCCACAGCCGCAATGAGAAATTTTTGAAAAAAAGATAAATAGTACCCTATTATTATTATTCTTTGACTCTTCAAAATCAAAATAATTTGGACCTATTTCGAACATTACGTGGGTAAAGGTTTCTGTGGTTTCCCTTACCATCTAATAATAACAAATTTGAATGTTAATATTGGACTGAATAGCACGTAATAAATAGCAAAGAACGGCCACAGCCGAAAAAAATTTTAGTGAAACAGTAGTCTGTTTCTATAGAAATTTTTCAAATCAATAAATGTCAAAGAAATTTCAATTTTTTCTCAAAAGTTTTGATAAAGCCACGAATGTCGTGGCGAAACGTCAACTTTTCAATAAAATCAAGTTTTTTAAGATTCAACAAGCCTGTTATTGCTAATAATTATCAAGAGATTAGAAATAGTTCACAGGCAACAACAATTCGAATAAATAATTAAATATTGCAAGCTGAAAATATGGCAATGATCCCAAACTTTTTCAAGAATGTGGAACAACAGCACGGGCAACAAGCAGTTATTATTTTGAAAAATATTTGTTCACTCGACAAGAAGATTACCAATCTGAAGTCAAGAAGAATTTTTTTACTGCGTTGCAAGCATGAAAATCTGTGTCCTACATTCCTTAAGCTGAGAGTTTCTAACATTATTCTGAACAGTGAGTATCTTTTCAGAAGATTTGAAATTCTAAATGAAAATTTCATTAAAAAAACACTCAATTTAATAATTACCGACACTGTTAAAACTATCAATATTTTGACGAAACGAATAAATACTCTAACAAACACATTACAACAAATTCTTCCTAATGAAATTTTACTTAATTTTTTACAACATGAAGAAATTAAAAACAATAACCTAAGTAAAATCAATAAAAACAGACACATCAAAAAATTGAACAAACTAATATCTAACCAATCACCACAACCAATAGTAGAAGCAACATCGCATGAAAATAGTGTAATTAATACCACTTCCACTGTTTTACCTTTTTTCGTCGAAGAAACATTAAATTTAGACCCCAAACACTCTATAGAAATTAATAATATCACACAAATACCAATTAATAATATTATAGCTAACATAGAAAAAGGTATTTCAAATTTATGTCCTGAAAATCAAAATTCCATTAGACAAAAAGTAGCACAAACTATAAAAACTCACCACAATAAATACAAAAATGAAAAACAAACATTACATAATACAGAAACTATCAAAAACTTATATAAAACCAAAAAATTCATCAAATCTAATCCACAACTAACAATAACTAAATCAGACAAAGGAAACAAAACAGTTATACTAGAAACAAATACATACAAACAAAAAATTTCTGCAATGCTTAGTGATTCTTCTACATATAAACAAATTAAAAAAGATTTAACTAAGACTCTGCAAAATGAAAGTAACAAATTGTTTAAAACATGGCAACAAAAAAATTTCATTTCTCCACAAAAATCAAAAGAATTAATTCGACACAACAGCCTTCCACCTAAATTTTATGGTCTTCCTAAAATACATAAAGAAAACATACCATTAAGACCTATCGTCTCTTATATTCAATCACCTCTATATAATCTCTCTAAATTTCTTTCTTCAATATTGAAAAATATAGTAAATCAAAATCCTTATTATATCAAAAATTCTCTCGATCTAGTAGACCATCTTAAATCTTTGAAAATACCTAACAATTACAAATTTTTCTCATTAGATGTTGTTTCTCTTTATACCAATATTCCAAATTCTTTGGTTCCAATAATAATTAATGACAAATGGGATATTATCAAAAATTATACAAATATTCCTAAAACCGATTTTATAGAAGCAATTCAATTTGCTCTTGGTACAAACTATTTTCAATATGAAAATAACTTTTACCAACAAATTGATGGTGTAGCAATGGGAAGTCCTATTTCCAGTGTTATAGCTCAATTAGTTTTAGAATATTTAGAAGAAAATGTATTAAATAATTTGAATGAACAAATTATAACTTTCAAAAGGTATGTTGATGATTGCCTTATAATAACATCAGAAGATTTTATTGATGATATTCTCAAAAAATTCAACGACTTTAATAGAAAATTACAATTTACTCTAGAAAAAGAAACGAACAATACATTAAATTTTCTTGATATTACTCTCATGCACAAAAACAATGAAATTATCACAAAATGGCATAGGAAAGAAATTTTTTCACAAAGAACATTGAACTACAACAGTACACATCATTTGTCACAAAAAAAGAGTTTAATAATCGGATATATAGACAAAGCACTTAAACTTACTTCACCTACACACAGACATGAAACATTACAAGATGTCCATAAATTACTCATAAAAAACGATTATCCAATAAAACTTATACAGAAAATCACTAAAAATAGAATTCATAAACTGTACAACACATTAGAAACATCAAAAAAAGAAAATATAAACAAAAAATATATTCCTCTTCCATATATTCCTCATTTAAGTAATAAAATTTCACAAATTTTAAATCCACACGATATTAAAGTAGCCCATACCGCACAAAATCAAATTAAACAAATATATTCTAAATTAAAAATAAAAACACCTCTTCTGCAAAAATCTCATGTTGTTTATAGTATACCCTGTAATAATTGTAATAAATCATATATAGGACAAACTTTTCAAAATTTAGAAGAAAGATTAAAAGCACACAAATATACCAGAACACAAACCACAGCACTAATAAAACATAAAAACAATGAGAATCATACTTTCAACTTTAATAGCACAAAAATTTTAGAAATAGAAAAAGATCAAAAACGCAGAGAAATTTTAGAAATGTTACATATTCAAAAAAATTTAAATGAAGTCGTAAATGATAGAACAGATATCAAACATTTAAGTTCAATATACGCAGATTTAATTCAACAAACAAATTCTAACCACAACAACTCATCTTCTTAGACAAAATCTAAACATCTAGAATTTTCAATTTTTCTGGAAAGAAAATATAGTTTAGAACATGTGATCTCCAAAATCACAAGTAATGTCTTTTTAAAGACAACAATCAAATATTTTAAACCTATTTTGTACATTACGTGGGTGAAGGTTTCTGTGGTTCCCTTCCCATCTAATATCAACGGACCTGTCTGTTGATATTCGACTGAATAGCACGTAATTAATAACTGAAGACGGCCACAGCCGCAATGAGAAATTTTTTGAAAAAAAGATAAATAGTACCCTATTATTATTATTCTTTGACTCTTCAAAATCAAAATAATTTGGACCTATTTCGAACATTACGTGGGTAAAGGTTTCTGTGGTTTCCCTTACCATCTAATAATAACAAATTTGAATGTTAATATTGGACTGAATAGCACGTAATAAATAGCAAAGAACGGCCACAGCCGAAAAAAATTTTAGTGAAACAGTAGTCTGTTTCTATAGAAATTTTTCAAATCAATAAATGTCAAAGAAATTTCAATTTTTTCTCAAAAGTTTTGATAAAGCCACGAATGTCGTGGCGAAACGTCAACTTTTCAATAAAATCAAGTTTTTTAAGATTCAACAAGCCTGTTATTGCTAATAATTATCAAGAGATTAGAAATATATATATATATATATATATATATATATATATATATATATATATATATAAATATGATATATATAGTATATATATATATATATAATATATATATATATATATATATATATATATATATATATATATATATATATATATATATATATATATATATATATATATATATATATATATATATATATATATATATATATATATATATATATATATATATATATATATATATATCTATATATATATATATATATATATATATATATATATATATATGTAAAAATCTATATATAGAGATCTGCTTCAAGTTTCTTTCCCGGTTTCGACCTCTCTACAACTATTCGTGTTGTGCGTGATACAGTGATACACGAATAGAAGGAGCCTACAGTTTTATGACGGTTCCGAACGTCTTTATAGATCGGCTTACAGGGCAAAATACTTCTCGGTGGTTTGCCATTGCCTTCCGAGAGGTAGCTCAACATTACTACGTTGTTTCGGCCGTGATTCGATCCGCCGACCTTCTGTTCAGTGTCCAACGTACTGAATACTGAGCTACGGAGCCATATATATATATATATATATATATATATATATATATATATATATATATATATATATATATATATATATATATATATATATATATATATATGGAAAACAGAATTCTTCGTGTTAACGACACACGTTCGTGGCAATAAAATGAAGTGAACTAGGACATTTATTTGAAACTAATCAAACAAACCTCCTAGCGGAGCTGGTTATAAGAGTTCACGAAGCATAGAAATATCAACATCTACCCCAGACGGTAATTGTTCGAAATGTTAATTTGTTTATCACAATCGATGGAAATTGATAGACAGACTGTTTCGCCCTTATCGGGGCTCATCAGTATCATCCATCCACCAAGAGTGATAACCAAACCAACATTTCAAACGGTCATACATATTTCTTCCAGTAACTCCATGACATATAAATATGACACAGCGCCACCAGTCGGAAACAATTGAACCACATCTTTCAGAATAGAAGAAAACATTTCGGCAACGAAAACTCTTACGCCCTGACACCCGAAGGTGGTTACTATAATCGCTAAGCAAGAGTAGAGTTGATACATCCATTTTGATGTAATTCAACGTTCACACGCCGCAAGTAACAAGCGCTCCAATTTTATACCTTTTACAGGTAGCAAATGAATGGAAAACAGAATTCTTCGTGTTAACGACACACGTTCGTGGCAATAAAATGAAGTGAACTAGGACATTTATTTGAAACTAATCAAACAAACCTCCTAGCGGAGCTGGTTATAAGAGTTCACGAAGCATCGAAATATCAACATCTACCCCAGACGGTAATTGTTATAACCAGCTCCGCTATATATATATATATATATATATATATATATATATATATATATATATATATATATATGTATATATATATATATATATATATATATATATATCTATATATATATATATATATATATATATATATATATATATATATATATATACATATATATATATATATATATATATATATATATATATATATATATATATATATATATATATATATATATATATATATATATATATATATATATATATATATATATATATATATATATATATATATATATATATATATATATATATATAAAACATATAAACTTCATAAATGTAATACTTGAGACTGGAGAGATACCACTACAATGCCTTATTCCAAAAAGAGTTCCAATCTAATGAAAAAGGAATAATACAAATCTAGGCAGCTATAGAACAATATTTTTTTTCTGAAATAGTATTTTCCAAAATCATTAGAAACATCCAAAAAGATATTCTGAAATCACCAATATGGCTTTCAAAAAACACCTCGGCCTTAGGCGCAGCTGTAGATTTAATACAAATCATTTGCTACAGTCTAGATTCAAGAAATTATGTATTTATCATCTTTGTAGATCTGATAAAGGCGTTTGACCTCGTTAACCATGAGATTCTACTGCAAAAAATTCACCTCATGGCCATTTTTGGAAAAACTCACAGATTGATCGAAATATTTCTGAAACATAAGAAGTAATATGTACAAATAGACCAAACAAGAAGTTTCGATGAGAAGGTAAAGGAAGGTGTGCCTCAGGGGTCAGTCATGTGTCCTCTATACATCTCCTGTATGCAGGAGTTAGAGCCCAAAACTACATGTTCGCTGATGACACAGTCCTATATTATGTTAACCCTAACTTAGAAACGCTTCGGAGCAATATGAACCAAGATTTAATGCAATTTCAGAGATGCCTACAAAACAATAAATTGATTAAAGAGTAGCTCTATTATTTCACCAAAAAAATATGAAAAAAATAACACTCAACTCAACAATGAAAGAAGCAGAAAGAAAGAATTAGAAGAATACAATAACCTGTGTCTAACTATAGTCACAAAACTAGAGTGGACAAA
>JARQZK010000427.1:0-7500 GCA_030704885.1 Cynegetis impunctata
AAATGGCACCAGAATTGTCCTCAAAAATCTTAATAACTTTTAAAGCATTTTTGTCACAGCCCAGATCCAACAAAATATCCCTAACATATAGTACTTCATCAATACAGTCCGCCAATGCATAATATTCAGCGAATGTTGAGGATCTGGACACAGTCTTTTGTTTCACAGACTTCCATACAACAGGGTTCCCATACACATAGATGACAAAGCCTGTAACGGATTTAGAGTCAACAGAATCAGCAGCCCAATCCGAATCAGAATATGCATACAGAGGTTCAAAACCCTTTTCAAAACACAACTCCAAGTCCTGACTATGATACAAATATATGAGAATTCTTAAAGCATACCTAAAGTGAGATGGTGAACTGTATGATTGAAACCTACTCAAACAATTTACAGAGAAAGCAATATCAGATCGAGTAGCATGTGCAATGTATGCCAAGGCACCAATTAAACTTCTATAAGATGTACTATCTTCAGAACCACGTTCTAATTTTAAATTTTCTTCCATTAGAGTATATTTAACATTCGACTCAGTAACAAAATAATCAAGGGCTAATTTATTGATATATTTTCTTTGATTTAATTTCATAGTTTTTCCATCATACGAAACATCTATTCCTAGATAAGTGCTAACTTCACCTAAATCAGTCATCTCAAATTTCCTCTTAAATTTATCTTTGATGTGATCAATAATGGACATGTTCAAGCCACAAATTAACAGATCATCAACAAACAGGATACAAACAACTTCATCACTACGTAAGCAAATATCTGCAGCACTTCTTGTGAAATTCAACTCCGACATAAAATCATCAAAACACTCATACCAATTTCTAGGCGACTCCCTCAACCCATAAAGTGATTTCTTTGAACGAAAGACTTTTGAATGACCACCATTGAATCCATCAGGTTGTCTGACGTAGACCTCTGACCTAATTTCGATGTTCAAGAAAGCCGTCTTGACATCCATCTGATGAATAATGAAACCCTTTGTAACCATGACCGATAACAACGTTCTGAGAGTTCCAATACGAGCAACTGGTGCGTAAATATCAGATAAACTTTTCTCCTGCTGGTAACCCCTAACAACCAATCTTGCCCTGTACAAACCATTTGACTTCAACTTATAAACCCACTTTACATCAATTATTTTTTTATCTTTTGGAATGTCAACTAATTCCCAAGTACCACAATCATTCAAGGACTTAATTTCATCATTCATTGCCTCAAACCAACACTCCCTATCATCCCTGTCCAAAATTTCCTCATAAGATGTGGGATCTGCTGAACAGAAACCTGCAAATAAAATATAGTCATCGTAACGAGACGGTAATTTTCTGTGACGAACATGCCTAGCCTCTTCCTGAACACACTCCCCATTATTTTCAACTTCAACTGCTTCCTTACCAATAGCCTCACCTTCCTCTAAAACATCCTCGTGAACATCATCAGGGATAACAATACAAGGAGAGAAATTATCAATGAAACGAACGTCTCTAGCTTCGACCACTCTTCCTTTAAGTAAAATTCGGTAACCTAAATCTGTATACCCTACTAATACCCCTTTAACAGCCTTACTATCCTGAGTAGTCTTCAACTCATCTGCTCATTGGGTTGCTGTAAAAAGAATTTTACGTTACTTGAAAGGGAGTATGAACAAGAAATTGGTATATCAAATGAGTAAGACGAAAGAAATCATTGGTTTTTGTGACTCGGATTGGGCAGGTGATTCAGATGATCGCAAGTCGTATGCTGGTTATATTTTTAAATTGGGAAATTCAACAATATCTTGGAATTGTAAAAAACAACCCACTGTATCCTTATCGACTACGGAGGCTGAATATATGTCACTGAGCCATGCCACAAAAGAAGCACTCTGGTTACATCAAATATTTGATGAATTGAATCTTCATAACATTTTTAGTAGGCCAATGCAGATTTATTGTGACAACAGAGGAGCAGTAGAACTTTCTAAAAATAACATTTACCATGGAAGAACTAAACATATTGATATACGGCACCACTTTATAAGAGAAGCATTAGAAAATGGAAAAATTTTAGTTCAACCGATAAGAACAGATAATATGAAAGCAGATGTTTTGACAAAACCACTCCCTGTTGAGAAATTTATCAAATGTTATCATGATTTTGGTTTAATGGACATTGAAGAATATTTTTGCGAAGATGACAAGTAAGTGGGGTGTTGGAAATAATGAAATAGACTTGTCACCCTCTATATTGTCAAGGATATTGAATAAATGAATATTTTTTAATATCAAGTTAGTTTTTGAAAAAAATAAATGTAGTTGATTGATTGTCATATTATTAGAATATTGTAAATGTTGAATTCTCAATAAATTGTTCTCAAAAACTTGGAGTTCATTAGAGATAATCATCCTGCGTTTTGCAAACATGCTTTGCCGATGGTTTCGCTATTTGGAAACACATGCCTGTAAATAGCATAAAGAATATCAAATCACGAAAAAATAAGTACTACTAACATTCAATTGGAATTACAAAGCTGTTCGCGTGTGACATCAGTTCAAACATCAATAATGATGCAAGAAAAAGTAGGACGTCTCACTAAAGTGAAATATTCTTGAATCGTCCAATAACTTGCTTGATTCTTTTTTTATAAAAAAATATATCTAAATTTTTATTTAGACCCGTCAAACATTTGACCGCTATTTCATCTGCTGAGAAGCGACAACGTAGTAGAAGCTGTAGCTCTTGTGTGCTATAGTCCAACAAAATAGCCGGTAAATATTATTTCTGAAATTTGGTCCAGCTATTGCAAAAGTAAAACTGACATTAATTAAAGTTAACATTCATTATATATGAACTTAAAAATAATTTCAATTTATTTCGAAATATAAGCAAAAATAAAATTCAATTCTAGGTAAACCAATTAAAATATGTCATGTATATTTTATGTCAAATATTCAAGTCAGGAACCAGCATGTCATGATCCATCTTCAATTACGATAGCTTAGATCTTTCCAATCCTATCGCAATTATTAATTGGACTTGAAACAAATAAATACAAGTTTCAAACGCAAGCCAAAATTCTCTAAACGAAAGGGTGTGCCTGAAAAGTGAAAAAAGCATACTTTTCATCTTAATGAAATATATTTTTCAAAAGCTATAACTGTACATGCCATTTATTCCCCTTGCCTATGAATACACACAAATAACTTTTTTTTATTGTTTGATCACATAAACTTATTTTGATGTCCACAAGGAGAATTGAATATAAGAAAATAATTACCCAATAAACTACTTCGGGATTATCCATAAATTACGTCATAGGTTAAGGGTGAAGGAAGGGGTCAACAAAGTGTGACATCATTTTACAAGGGGGAGGTGCGAGTTATAAGCTTCGGGACGTCACATGTATAAATATAGGTATTAAAATTCCTCTTCTTCTTTCACCAAGCTAGTTAGTAAAGTACGTTAGGTACGCGGGCTAGTATTTGGGAGGTCTCGGGTTCAAACCCCGGGGTTCAGAGGTTTCCTCATGGTAATGTAAGTCACTGCTTGCAAACCTACAAGGCGAATGGCGGGCCAGTATTAATTAATCCTCTGAACCCTACCCACACTTTCTATGTTCCATAAATATCCCGTCTCGCCTATCCTTAATGCACTTGTACATACAAGTGTATCCTCTGATCTGGCTGAAGGAGTTAATCCCAAACTCAAGCTGTACTTCCTTCCTTCCTTCCCTCAATTCAACTCTATCCAAAGATTGCAAAATATGTGGAAGTCACACCAGTGGCATGGTGGGGGTATAAAAATCATAAAATTCGTGTGACGTAATTTATGGATTATCATAAACTCGATAAAACAAACTAATGAAAAAATATTTACATTTAAAAACATGGAAGGTTTGCTGATAATGAATGAATGCTCACCTTGCTTGATATACAAAAAATCTGTAGGTGTTCTCATTATCCTTTCATTCTCCATAAACACATCGCAGTAGCCTTCAAGAAAAAAGTATGCCTGCAAATTTATTAAAGCACTATAGCTAAACAAACTTTACGATCCCAAAATTGAATATTACCGTGTCATACTGCCGATTAATGCACTCCTTTTTTCCTGAAGGAGGCAAGAAGAGGTATCCAAAATGATGCTGAGGGGACAAAGCCTGTCCAATATCCACGGATTGAACTTCATCTACTACGATATCCTTGAGTATGTCCTGTTGTTCATGATCGACTAAAAAAAATGAAATAGCAATCTTTCAAATGCTCTGATAAAAAACGAAGCAATTTAGACAAATCATGCCTATATTAGAAAGGTTTCACTACACCGCCAATTAATTTCAATTCCGTCAAAAATATAGCATTTGGAATAAATTCGACAATAGCAAAAATATTGTTATTCTGATCGCGTCGAATAAAAATGTGATCAAAAATTGACAACTTTCACATGCTCACGGTATTTTCTAAAGACTAACTTAAATTCATGCGCATATCCACGTGTCGATTTGAACTTAATTACACAGGACTTCAGGTTTTTTTGTTAAACGCTGGCTTATAAGTCATTAAACAGGGTTAATTAGAAGTTTGTTGTTGAACCCTAATTTTAAAACATCCTGCGGAATAATTTCGTGGTCAAATTCTTTCAAAATACCTTTCATATCCAATATTTTGTTGATTGATTCATGCCAAAATTATCATGTTTAATTTTAATTTAACTTCTATAAACGGTATTCGAAGATAATCGTTTTACCATTTTCTCTATAACAATAAAATGTAACCAATTCAACGAAATTCTTCTTCAATTTTACGCGATAATATTTCAGTATCTTAGTAATTCGCGATTTCACCACAATTTCACGAATCGAGTGACATAAATTTCAATTTGTTGAATTTTATATTTTTCATGTCATATTTTGAACATTCATCAAATATACGTTTTTCCATTCTTATAGAAAAAACTATCAAATATAAAGGTTCGAAAATGTGCGATTTAAAATCATTAAATAAAATCTTTTTCATTTCTCAAGAAATTCTTACTTACATAACTTTATGAGTAGAGACCGATCTACATTCGTTGCAATAAAGGATTCCTTTTTCAGTTCATTACGAACACTGGTTGTAGAATCATCAGAATCGCAATTGTCTCCCTGCATGTTAAATTGGTTCTGCTGTGGTGAATATACACTCATTGAAGTAAGTGGCAATTTTTCTTGGTCGGTCATGCAACTGCCTGGATCTAAACAATCTTCTGAATCTGAATTATTATTATTGACAGATACTTTTTTATCTGAAGCTCTTGATGTTGAAGGTTTGCCGTGAGAATTTCCTTTTGTGGTGCCTTTTTTTGTATTTCTTTTCGTATCTGGCATTTTTTCAGTAGCAAGACTTTCCTGTTTTCTTTTTTCGTGTATTCCGTTTGTCTTAGAAACAATGCCATTTATATCATCATCTGATGATTTTATATTTTCACCTTGCTTCGCGGATTTTTGATGTTTTTGGATTCTCTCACAGGAGGTAACTGAAAGAAATTATAAAGTTATGAAAATATATTTTTCACTTTGAACATACAAACATATAATATATATATATATATATATATATATATATATATATATATATATATATATATATATATATATATATATATATATATATATATATACAGGGTGTCCCACCGGGAAAGAACACGATTTGTATATGGAAAACTACACATAGGAAACTTTTGAAAATTTGACAGTATACTAATGTTGATAGGGGCAACTCGACTGAAATATTTTCATGATGGTGGCACTTCCGGTTATACAGGAAGTAGAGACCAACTTGCTTATTTTAAATTGTATACCCAATATATTAATACATTTTTTGATTATTCGCAAGATTCTACGCAAGATTCTAGGCAGATTTTATGTATTATGTCCTATACCTAAGACTAAGCGTTTTCGACATATTTAAGCGGTTGGTATGTCAAAAATGGACGAGATTGCAATGCCCTATATTAATTCTATCAATTGTTCCTAATAAGGATTCCCGTATTACTTACTTTGGGGTAGATTCCTTATTGAACATAGACTTTGCTTATGCTTTAAAGATTTCTGTATAGTATTTGGATGGAATGAACTAATCATACAGGGTGTTCCGAAAAAAAAAAATCTAATATGAGATTGTAAAAACTGACAAAAATCAATTCTTTCAAATGGAACCACCCATTTTTCTTATTTTGAAGTATTTAGCATTTAAAAAGAAGGTAACTTTGTATAAAGTTATCTATTAAACCTAAACATTTGAAGTTTTCGAAATATTCGCCAATTTAATATTTTTAAATATGGCGATTTTGCATTTATCGTTAACAATTAGATCTAGTATAGCCACGATCGTATGTGACATTTCAAATCATCGTAATGGCACCCCGGTTAAATTATACCAACGAAAATTATTTAAACTTTTAAGGCTTTATCTAAATCATTTTCATTTAAATGCTGCAGCTTAATGAAAAATGGATAGCAATAGGGATGAATATTTGGTGTTTTCCGTTAAAATTTCTTATGAAGCTTGAAAGATAGTTTAGCTAAGCCTGATTCTAATGCTATCTGCCTTGAAGGTTTTGTTGGATAATGCTTCAGAAATATCCCAAAATTGCTATTTCATATTTTCGTTAACAACTGGTTTCTTTTTTGTAACTTATACCTTTACGGATCCAAAATTCTTGAAGTTTTCTATAATTCGTGCTTTAACAGTATTAGGTGATGATTTTTTGTTTATGAGGATTATCGGGTCGCACATGTATCACATGTTCTTGAAATAATTTATCAACATTGTCCATATAATAATTATAAGTTTAAATAATCTTCCGTTTGTATAATTTAAACCGGGGTGCCATTACGAATGATTTGAAATGTCAAATACGATCGTGGCTATCCTAGATCTAATTGGTTTAAGGATTAAATGCAGAATCGCATAATAAATAATATTAAATTGGCAATATTTCGAAAACTTCAAATTTTAGGTATAGATAACTTTATACAAAGTTAACCTTCTTTTTAAATGCTAAAAATACTACAAAATAAGAAAAATGGGGGTTTCCATTGAAAAATCATTGATTTTTGTCAGTTCTCTCAATCTCATTTTATGATCTTTTTTTTTCGAACACCCTGTATGATTAATTATCCAAATACTATACAAAATCTATTAAACCAATGTATTTTCAATAATGAATCCACCCAAAAGTAAGTAATACAGGAATCTTATAGGAACAATCGATAATTATATTTAGGTCATAGCTTGCAATCGTCATTTTTGACATAAAAACCTAAATATGGTCAAAAACTAAAGACTTAAGGTATAGGAAATAAATACATAAAATCTGCCTAGAATCTTGCGTAGAATCTAAAAATGTATTAATATATAGGGTATCCAATTTAAAATGAGCAAGTTGGTATCTACTTCCGGTATAACTGGAAGTGCCATCATCTTGAAAATATTTTAGTCGAGTTGCCCCTATCAACATTAGTAAACT
>JARQZK010000427.1:10000-16671 GCA_030704885.1 Cynegetis impunctata
AATCTTTGGGAACATCTTCCACTCAGCAAAATAAAGAACCAATGAACTCAAGTAAAATTTCACGTGGACAAACACTTTTAATATTATCACAACAGTTGACGTCAAATTGTTTAGAAAAAAGATTTTGTTAGCTATCAACTTATAATAATTAATAAGTGTTTGTCCGCGTGAATTTTTTACTTGAGTTCATTGGTTCTTTATTCTACTCAGTAGGAGATGTTTCTAAAGATTGTTTGTTCCAAGACATGTCGCTTTTATTTTAAATCTCAACTATTTGGTTAGTTCAGCTGACAATGTTTTTTTTCGTCGAATTTTGTAGGAAGGCATCGTATTTGTTAGCAGGCTGGTTGCCTGAAGAAGGTTATAAACAGTTAGCGCGGAAACGTCGACATGAATAAGATGAGAGAGTAGAAAACGAGCTGGGCCCGCGGGATTATGTGTGGTCCGTGGTGTCAGCCGCCTGGAGTGTGAATGCGTTCAGTGCGAATATATATGAGGTGATAGGGTAGGTAGGGTAGTATATGATATAGTAATATATATGATGAGTATATAGTGTGTTATGAAGTAGGTGAAGGTATATATAAAATAAATATATAGAAGAGAGGATTGTTTGTTTTTGTTTGTTTTTTTTTTCTTTTTTTTTGATAGTCTTAGTTGTTCGAGGGAGTCCTTGGGTGTTGTGTTCGAGGGAAAAAGAAATATAAGGGTATTTAGACTCTTTTGGATATCAATTTTACTCTTTTATTGTAGCCAAGCTTTCGCAATCATTTGTTGCTTCTTCAGGGCCTCTAAAATTACAAACGAGTATTATTTACTATGGTGTTATCGAAACGAAGACAATAAGCAATATATTATTTTAAATTAGTTACTCACCAATAGTGAGGTTAAATTATTGGCTGTGTGATAAGTCATATATAAGACATAGACAAAATACATTCAACATTAAACCGTCTAATTATTTAAAATTTAATTTTATGATACCAAAATGAAACAATCCACTAATAGTTTACAGCTGAAAATAATAAAATATACCTACTGTCAATGATCACAGAACTTGTTTATCGTTTGTTTGGCCTCAGTATCCCTTTGTTTACCCAATGGACCGTCATTTCCACATTTATCTTTGTTACTTGATGTAGAATTCAATAGAAGAAAGGAATGAATGCTACTCAATTTCTGTGTATCAGTTTTTTTGTTAATACTGGTATCTTCTTTTTTTATATGGATCATCTCCTGGGTTATTCGTTTTCTGTAATTATTTTCTTTTTTTAATACCTTCACATTCTCAAAATCTATTTGATGGTTAAAACTGTGTGCATGTGTAGCTAGGGCACATCTGTCCCTAAAGATGGTGATGTCACTTTTGTGTATTGCTAAACGGTTTTTTACAAGTTGAGATGTGTGTCCTATGTATGTGCCTTCGCAGTCCATACATTGGATCTTATATACCACGTTGCTGTTTAGTTCAGTTGGAATGTTATCTTTTAATCTTGACTATGGAGTTGCTATTGTTTTCTGATTGTAGGTGGCTATTTTCACATTGTTTGTTTTCATTAAAGATATTATTTTCGTAGTTAACTTTTTGATGTAAGGTAGTCATCCATAATGTGTAAATTCTTCTTTCAGTGGTGTGTTGTCTGGATATGTTACATTCCTTCTGTGCTCAATATTAGACGAATATATTATTTTCTTAAGCATCGTAGGTGGATACGAATTTTGACATAGTAACCGAAACAGATGGTCTAAACTACTATTCTGAAAATCATGATGACATATGTATTTAATTCTATTACGCATTTCTTCAATTAAATCTATTTTGACACTTATTGCATGGTTTGAATAGTAATGTATGAACTTGCCCGAGCTCATTGACTTTCTATACCAATCTAGTTTTATAGTTTGATCCTGTCTCGCCACTCTCGAGTCTAGAAAAGGCACCGACTTTCTAACGTCTTCTGTTTCAATTGTGAACTTCTGAAGTCTTACTGTATGAGTTGAAACATTCCAGTATCTCACTGCCACTCGGTCGCGGGTGAGACATGATGATGTCGTCTACAAACTTCTTGATAAATGGTGGTTGAAATTTTAAGTTGGGGACGCATTCGTCAAGTAGGTGGTCCATCTCATATTGTGCCAAGATAGGACTTAATTTTGAGCCCATTGTACAGTCTGAAGGTAATATTTTCCCCCAAACATACAAAAGTTGTTGTCTTAAATGAACTCAACCACTTGAATAAACAATTTTTGGTCAAGAGTAGTATGATGGTCAATAATGTGCCATTTTAGTCTGAGAACCTTCAAAATCTCACATTTAGTCAAATTTACAAATAGGTTTACCACATCCAAGGATGATATCACATAGTTTTGTGGTAATATGAAGTTATTTACTGTCTGTGTAGAGTGGAATGTGCCTTTGATGTAATACTTATTATAAGTGTCGTAGGCTCTCTTTAGGATGTCCGCTAACAATATTAATAGGGAGTTTGTTGGACCATTAATGCTGAAAATTATTGGTCTCATAGGATTACCTTCCTTATGTACTTTGGGGTTGCCATATATTCTCGGGCACAATGAATTATACTTTTCCAGTTTTTTTGATTCCTCATCTGTTATGTATTTTTTGCGATTCATTAGTGCAACATATTGATTACTTTTGTTTTGTATATTAAGGGTGGGATCTTTGAGTAAACTTTTAAAATCTTTAGATTGGACTATTTCTCATTTTTTTAGGTGTATTCTATCTTATCCATATTTACAGTAACATTGCCTTTATCACTGTTAAGCACGAAAATGTCTTTATTCTCTTTCAGGTATTTCTGGGTTCCATCATACATTCTACCAATTACCGTCTTTTTTTGTTTGTTCTGGTTCACATAGTTAGTTATAATGTTTGTTACCTTGGCTCGTTATATGTCTCTGTTTTGTTCTGGCACACCTAATAAAATATGTTCCACGTCAGTGATTAGATCTTCTATTTTCAATTCTCTTGATGTAATTGGTATGCTATGTTTTGATCCCAGTGACAATACTGTGTTCACATTTGATGGCAAGATTTTGGTCGTTAGATTCTTCAACCATCTTGTCTGGGTGTTAAAGATTTTCGATTGTTGTTCCAATAATTCTGCAAGTTTCTTTGCAGCATTAATGGTCCAACAAACTCCTTATCAATATTGTTAGCGGACATCCTAAAGAGAGCCTACGACACGAATAATAAGTATTACATCAAAGACACATTCCACTTTGCACAAACAGTAAATAACTTCATATTACCACAAAACTATGTGATATCATCTTTGGATGTGGTAAACTTATTTGGTGATTTGGTACTAAATGTGAGATTTTGAAGGTTCTCAGACTAAAATGGCACATTATCGACAATCATACTACTCTTGACCAAAACTTATTTTTTCAAGTGGTTGAGTTCATCTTAGATAACAACTGTTGTATGTTTGGGGGAAAATATTACCTTCAGGCTGTGCAATGGGCTCAAAATTAAGTCCCATCTTGGCACAATATGTGATGGACCACCTGCTTGAAGAATGCGTCCCCAACTTAAAATTTCAACCACCATTTATCAAGAAGGTTGTAGACGACATCATCATGTCCCACCCGCGACAAGTAGCAGTGAGATACTGGAATGTTTCAACTCATACAGTAAGACTATCAAGTTCACAATGAAACAGAAGACGTAAGAAAGTCGGTGCCTTTTCTAGACTCGAGAGTGTTGAGACAGGATCAAACTATAAAACTAGAGTGGTATAGAAAAGTCAATGAGCTCGGGCAAGTGTCATACATTACTATTCAAAACCATGCAATCAGTGTTAAAATAAATTTAATTAAAGAAATGCGTAATAGAATTAGATACATATGTCATCATGATTTTCAAAATAGTAGTTTAGACCATCTGTTTCGGTTACTGTGTTAAAATTCGTATCCACCTACGATGCTTAAGAAAATAATATATTCGTCTAATATTGAGCACAGAAGAAATATTACATATCCAGACAACACACCACTGAAAGAAGGATTTACACATTATGGATCACTACTTTACATCAGAGAGTTAACTACGAAAGTAATATTTTTATTGAAAACAAACAATGTGAAAATAGCCACCTACAATCAGAAAACAATAGCAACTCTTTATTCAAGATTGAAAGATAACATTCCAACTAAACTAAACAGCAATGAAGTATATAAGATCAAATGTATGGACTGCGAAGGCACATACATAGGACACACATCTCAACTTGTAAAAAACCGTTTAGCAATACACAAAAGTGACATCACCATCTTTAGGGACAGATGTGCCCTAGCTACACATGCACACAGTTTTGACCATCAAATAGATTTTTAGAATGTAATGTATTAAAAAGAGAAAATAATTACAGAAAACGAATAATTCAGGAGATGATCCATATAAAAAAAAGATACGAGTATCAACAAAAAACTGATACACAGAAATTGAGTAGCATTTATTCCTTTCTTCTATTAAATTCTACATCAAGTAACAAAGATGAACGTGGAAATGACGGTCCAGTGGATGAATAGAAGGATACTAAGACCAAACAATCAATAAACAAATTATGTGATCAATGACAGTAGGTTAGATTTTAAATAATTAGATAGTTTAATGTATTTTGTCTTATGTTGTTATATATGACTTATCACCACAGCCCAATAATTTTAACCTCACTATTGGTGAGTAACTAATTTATATTAATTTTTATTGCCTTCATTTTGAGAACACCATAGTAAATAATACTCGTTTGTAATTTTTAGAGGCCCTGAAGAAGCAACAAATGATTGGGAAAAGCTTGGCTACAATAAAAGAGTAAAATTGATATCCAAAAGAGTCTAAAATACCCTTATATTTTTTTTCCTGAAATAATACAAGACTCCTGAAACTAAGATATAAAAAAAAAATATATATATATATTGACTGAAAGATTCAATCAGGGGTTGAAACGGATAAATAATGGCCCAGTGTTTTTCTACTTACATTTATTCATGTCGACGTTTCGGTTACTGTTATATCCTTCTTCAGGAAACTGCAAACAATACGATGTTTACAAAATTGAGAAAATAAAACATTGTCAGTGAACTAACCAAATAATTAGATTAAAATAAAAGCGACATGTCTTGGAACAAACAATCTTAGAAACATCTCCTACTGAGGGTAGATAAAAGAACCAATGAACTCAAGTAAATTTCACGCGGACAAACACTTATTAATTATTATAAGTTGATAGCTCAAAAAATCCTTTTTTTCTAACAATTTGACGTCAACTGTGTGATAATATTAAGTGTTTGTCCACGTGAAGATTTAACTTGAGTTTCATTGGTTCTTTATTTTGCCTGAGTGGGGATGTTCCCAGAGATTGTTTGTTCTATTGTGAGTTCACTGATTAAGTGTTTTTTATTTTCTTAACTTTGTGTAATCATCGTATTTGTTGCAGTGTCCTGAAGAAGGTTATAAATAGTAACCGAAACTTCGACATATAAATAATGAAGTACACACAATAGGTCATTATTTATCCGTTTCAACCCCTTATTAAATCTTCAATCAATATATCAAAATACGGAAGTATATCTCGACAAAGTATATATATATATATATATATATATATATATATATATATATATATATATATATATATATATATATATTATATATAATATTATATATCATATATATACCAAGAGATATTCAATTATTGGTATAACAGGTTTATTTCAAAACATAACATTTAAAATTTAAAATTCATCGGACGTTTCAGATGGAGTTTCCCATCTTCATCAGACAAAAATAAAACAAAAATAAATTGTATCTCCATCAGAATGTTCGTCGGTAGTGTGTCACCAATACTATACTAGGATACAATAATAACAAAGTAGTATTGTGACAACTACGACGAACTATTCCTGATGAGATACAATTTTATTTTCCATTTGTATTTTGTCTGATGAAGATGGGAAAACTTACATTGAAACCGTCCGAATGAATTTTTAATTTTTAAATGTTATGTTTGAAATAAACCTGTTATACCAATAATTGATATCTTTAGAATGAATACGATAAACAGGTAAAAATCAAGAATATAGGCAGACAAATATATATTTTATATTGATTCATATATTGTTAGTATATATATATATTGATAACTATATATATATTATATATATTATATATATATATATATATTGCAAATAATATCTACTACATCAGCTTTACACTTGTCTGACTTACAATACTCGAAAATGGTAGAGCCCTTCTCAGTAATTGCGCTCTTCCAATATATATGTTGTGGTGGTCTTCGATGTCGACTAGATTTTCTTATACCTAGAACTGATTATTAATGGATAATATTAAAAAAGAATGCAAATTAATACATTATTATATACGTATTGCGCATCGACGAGCTTCCCTAATTAACAGTTAGAAATGAATTTTCATTTAGATGGTTATTGTAGACGAACTTTTCAGAACACATAAATATAATTTGTTTGTCTTGCTTTGTCAGAATTCACCCAAAAATTTCCAGATATTTTAATACCCCATATATCCTCCGATATAGAGTGAGGCCCCACTGGTGCGATGCGTTGCGTCACTTTACGTCGTCTCAGCAACATTTTACATATACATTTTATGAAATGCACCATTATTGCGT
>JARQZK010000428.1:0-10000 GCA_030704885.1 Cynegetis impunctata
CCTTTCTACCCAATAAAAATTGTTTTTGTAAAAAATATACTTTTAGTAACTGCCTCATAGTGGCAAGTACTCGTATTTTCGAATAATTGACATTTTTCATCTAAAAATCCCTTTGTGCCATATATGGAGCATTATGCAATTCAAGTATTTCAGACTTGATCATATTGTGCCATATATGGAACATTATGCAGTTCAGAAGTATATATGACTTGACCATATCTGCCGATTATGAATTTAGAAGATGTGAAAGAATTCTTTTTCTGATATATTATGGATCTAGGGTTGCCAACTCCCGACAGGGCCAACCCGGGAGAATTTTTTAAGTCCACTAAGGGGGGGTGAAGAAATTGTCAATCAATTAGTTAAATTTATATTCACTTTGCTTTCGAACAGTATATAATATTTGACAGTTTTTGACCATAAAATCTTAATCATTAAAGATCGAAGTTTTGTTACAGCGACGGTTACGTATAATTTCAGAAAAACCGGAGAAATTATATTGTAATCTGGGAGGATAACCATTATTACCGAAGTCTCCCGGGCAATCCAGGAGGGTTGGCAACCCTATATGGATCCCAAGTTATTTTATTCATAAAAAAATGTAGTTATACATAATTTTAATCAAAATGAAAGTGAAGACAAAATATCAGATGAAGATGAATTATTGGCTGTATAAAATATTTTTAGTTCATTTTGCATGCTGTCCGCTATTTGGCACAAACCAGTTTTTCTTTTTTTCGACGAAGAATATTGTGCTTTATTTTTTTAAATATTTTTCTGATGAAATATATGTCTTTTTTCCATTGTACCTTTTATTCATCAATTTTTAAAAAAATCATGCATTAAGGGGATATGATGAAAATGAGCGCATTCTTTCGGGCATTCAGTGAATGAATGTAATCTGATTGCAAAATCACTTTCACTTCAATCAGATAAGTTCAATCAGTTGTATCAGTACGAAAGAACACTAGTAATATTGACAAGTGATGACTGATGGTCAGTGTTGCCAGATATGGGGCTATTTAGCGTCAATTTCCCTTACCGAGCGGCGATAATATTTTATCCGCTGGCTACAGGCAGCCTATTCCGCTATATTTTTTCAGAAATATTTAACGAACAAATCATTTTTATGCAGAAAAAAAAACTTTTACTATAAAAGCAATAAGCTCATGAATTTATTTCAGCTTTCCCGCCTTAACTACCTGTGCGCTATGAGGTGGCTATCTCGAGGTTATACGCGTGCTCCGGCAAGGCGATTCAAGAAAAAAATATTCTGGTAACACTGCTGATGGTAGTCATAAATTAACCCGATATTATGAAAATTATGACTTGTTTCGTCCTAGGCTAGGTATGAAAGTATAGTAAAGGAAAGTTTTATGTTACGCGTATACGTTTGAAAATGTTTATTCAACATACATGGTGTTCTAGAAAAATTCATTAAATTGGCTACTAGGATATGCAAATCTTTTTTAAATGGGAACCCCAATATATATATGTATATATATATATATATATATATATATATATATATATATATATATATATATATATATATATATATATCATCAAGGGCGGCTAAGGAGGTTAAGCCTCCTCCTCAATATTCTGTGTATCACTACTATACAAATACATTAAAAAGGTAGGTAGGTATCGAGAAGTAAGTAGGTAGGTAGGTATCGTGAAAGAAAAAAAAATAGATGAATTGATTAATTGGCTGAGAAGAGTTTTTGTGAATATTCTAAATAGGAGTTGTAGGTCTCACGGTAGACACTTGAAAGTGAAAACAATTTTTTTCCCAAAGAAATTAATATTTTAGGGTGCTTGTTTTACTTTGATTTTCTTTAAATTATAAGGCGGTTGACCTTGAAATCCTAAAAATGTTCGCTTATGGTGTATTTTTTAACACGTCTTGTAGCCTCCTATATATATTCGCCCCCTTTTACGGTATATATATATATATATATATATATATATATATATATATATATATATATATATCTGCCACGGATAAATATAATAATAGAAAATTACAATTTACTCTAGAAAAAGAAACGAACAATACATTAAATTTTGTTGATAAAAATCTCATACACAAAAACAATGAAATTATCACAAAATGGCATAGAAAAGAAATTTTTTCACAAAGAACATTGAACTACAACAGTACACATCATTTGTCACAAAAAAAGAGTTTAATAATCGGATATATAGACAAAGCACTTGAAACTTACTTCACCTACACACAGACATGAAACATTACAAGATGAAACTCATGAAAAACGATTACCCAATAAAACTTATACAGAAAATCACTAAAAATAGAATTCATAAACTTTACAACACATTAGAAACATCAAAAAAAGAAAATGTTAACAAAAAATATATTCCTCTCCCATATATTCCTGATTTAAGTAATAAAATTTCACAAATTTTAAATCCACACGATATTAAAGTAGCCCACACCGCACAAAATCAAATAAAACAAATATATTCTAAATTAAAAACTAAATCACTTCTTCTGCAAAAATCTCATGTATACCCTGTAATAATTGTAATAAATCATATATAGGACAAACTTTTCAAAATTTAGAAGACTAAAAGCACACAAATATACCAGAACACAAACCACAGCACTAATAAAACATAAAAACAATGAGAATACTATACTTTCAACACTTTATAGCACGAAATTTTAGAAATAGAAAAAGATCAAAAAACGCAGAGAAATTTTAGGAAATATTACATATTCAAAAAAATTGTAAATAAAGTCGTAAATGATAGAACAGATATCAAACATGTGAGTTCAATATACGCAGATTTAATTTTTCGAAGAAACCAACATAAATCAAAACAAACAAACTCTAACATAACAACTCATCTAAACATCTAGAATTTTTCAATTTTTTTCTAAAAGAAAATATAGTTTAGAACATGTGATCTCCAAAATTACAATTAATGTATTTTTGAAAGACAACAATCAAATATTTAAACCCTAATTTGTACATTACGTGGGTGAAGGTTTCTCGTGTTCCCCTTGCCATCTAATATGCAACGGACCTGTCTGTTGATATTGGACTAAATAGCACGTAATTAATAGCTGAAGACGGCCACAGCCGCAATGAGAAATTTTGAAAAACAGATAAATAGTACCCTATTCTTTGACTTTTCAAAATCAAAATAATTTGAACCTATTTCGAACACTACTTGTAAAGTTCTGTGATTTCCCTTACCATCTAATAATAAACAGATTTGAATGTTAATATTGGACTGAATAACGACGTAATAAATAACAAAGAACGGCGCACAGCCGAAAAAAATTTTTAGTGAGACATAGTAGTCTTTTTCTATTCAAATTTTTTCAAATCAATAAATGTCAAAGAAATTTCAATTTTTTCCAAAGTTTTGATAAAGCCACACAGTCAAAACTGTCTTCAAACCTATATATATATATATATATATATATATATATATATATATATATATACAGTATTATTGTTGCCTGTGAACTATTTTTAATTTTTTGATAATTATTAGCAATAACAGGCTTGGTGAATCTCAAAAAACTCGGTGTTATTATAAGAGTTAACGTTTCGCTACGACATTCGTGGCTTTTTCAAAACTTATGTTATGTTTTTCAAGTTTTGAAAAAGCCACGAATGTCGTGGCGAAACTTTTTACTAAAACCGAGTTTTTTGAGATTCACCAAGCCTGTTATTGCTAATAAATAATTATCAAAAAGTTATATATATATATATATATATATATATATATATATATATATATATATATATACATATAAAAATTTCAACGAATTACTCCCAAGCATTGGCTATGGAAGATAATATGAAGTTGGATCTTTCTCAAACAAAAAAAGTTTTTTTAAGTTACTACCAAAAACAGGGCCGAAACAAGTTATCATTTCCACATCCGTCAGTATATGAATATGTACGCCAAACTATCAATTTTTATATAAGTGCGAGTATTTCCTAAATAGTTAAAGATACAGGTATTGGTAGATCCCCAATAGTTAGTAATATATACGGTGTTCTATTTGAAATAAGTAACTACTTCCAGTACAACCAGAAGTGTAACAAACTTATTTTAGGCATGTTGACTTACTCTACCTGGTTTTCGAACAATTGCTCAAGGACATTCTAGGAAGAGGACCCTGTGTTATGTATATACGCCTATATTAGATGTGAATAACGTATAAAAATACGTTATATAGTTTGTTCAGCAGACTATGAAGACTTGAAAAAATTAAAGGTTCTACGCATTTTCCTTTTCTATCATTTTTAGGTCCAAAAAATACCAATAAATTTTAACTCAGAATTTGAAAGATGTGATTCAAGAAAGAACATGATCCTCATAAAAATATTGAAAGGCACTGCAGTTTTCATACTAAAATTTATTTCATTTCCCAAAAACAATTTTTGCCTCTTAACCATGAATTAAATTTAGATCCCAAACTTGTTTTTAAAATTGAAGCAAGTATATATTCCAAGCTGAAAATTATAGCTTTGAAAAGCCAACTCTGTGAAACAAGTATCATCGAATAGTTATTAAATTCCTGCATAATAGAAACATATATATAAATATAACAGTGTTATACAATAATTGTCTATAAATAAAGCTTATTTATTTGATGCTTCCAGAATACTTCCAAGGCGCAAGTTAATAAAAATAATTCCAATTTGTTGTTTGAAAAATGCTAAAAACATTTTGTTTGCTTCAACATGAATTGAAACAGCAAGTGTTTTTTTAGTGTTTTATTTTATCAGTACATAACATTACTCATTATCTTCTTCATCATCATCTTCCTGACTGTTTATCTGGAAGTACCTTAACTCGTAACTGTCTTTTCCTGAAGCAACAACCCTCAACCAATCTCGAAGATTATTCTTCTTCAAATACTTCTTTGTTAGATATTTCAGGTACCTTTTAGAAAAAGGAATTTCGGAGTTGAGTACCAATTTTGTGCCTTTTTCTCTACCCAAGGTGACGGAATGCTGACCCGATTTTCCCCCAACAAAGTTACCAAGTTTTCCATTAATCTTGATTTTATTCTTAAGATAGGTTTCCTGAAAAACAAAAAGATGTACCTAATTAGTTCAATTCTACACAAAGAAATTAAGAAAATCTAGTGCATGTTGACGTTTTGAACAGTAACATGATCTTGCTGAGGGTGCAGTGTGAGTGCCGTTAACGACGAACCTACATGCTTATATGAAAGTGTACTGAGTAGAGGCTAACGTAGCGGTTTACGTTTTGCAGAGCGAGGAATAGAGTTCAAAAAAGTTTGTCTTTGAATAGATATGAATGATAGTTTTGTGCTGTTGCAACAGCGATCTTGAAGATTAATTTGTTTAATGCATGTGTTTAAACTACGGTATTGTCAAATGGCATTAATTATTCCTGTAAATGCTCAGGGATAAGAATTTCCAAAAATGCTGAAAGAGAGACATTACTGTAGTGTTTGAAATTATAAATTGATTGGTTTTGATGAGAAGATAATTGAGTACATTTTATTTAGAAAATAAAGGTTTTGTCAAATTTTAAATGTTCCACAACAAACATTTCATCAATGATATCTACAAAGAAGTTGATCCTTATTATATAACTTTTGGAAGTTTAAGTTAGCAGCTAGTTAAATAATTGTATTACTAAAGAGTAGATATAAAGCTTCGGTATAATCTATTTAATAACTCGACTCAATTGAAACCAAGAATATTTCTGAAAATATCTAGTTTTCGGAAATATTTTCAAATAGTGACCCAAAAATGCTAAACAACTATTTTTACCTTAAATATCCATACAAACAGAACCCAATAAATATATACTTACAAAGTTAGCAACGTCCAAAATGCTGTCTTCAACAGGATGGGTACAATCTATAATAAACTTCAATGCAACCTTCTTCTTCTTCTGACCTTTACCTCTTATCTGTTGTTTAAGTTTCTTTGGTTGTGGCTTGGCCCCAGTGGGTACACCAGATTTTTTCGTAGTCTGGAATCCACAACAAAATTAGTTGTGTTTCAACCAGACAATTCGCATTAGAATAGGTGATGGTTGAACACATCAGCTGAAGACAAAAGTTGGTTAAACATGGGTGGTAATATAATACAGTTGTATCTATGAAATTTCAATTTTTTCCACCAGTAAGTAGACTTTCACACTAAATCATGTTTCCGTTTGGAAATTTGTAATCATTGTTTTTGAGTGTACAACATTATCATGTGATGCAACAGTTTTACCATAACTTACTATTTACCACCACTAATTCTACAAAGAATACAATACTATATTCAAATTTTTAACAAATGAAGTCTCAGATATTTCTTAATTTAAATACAACAGATAATAATATATAACAGGAAACAAAGATGTGATTCAATTATCAAAAGTCAACTTTTCAAGTAGTGAAGAAAGATCTATGGAGATTGCTCCTAACTTAAAGCATGTGAAGATAATTAGCAATGTTGCTAAGTTAACCAGATACAAAAATACAAAGAGAAAAATTCATTACAAAGGATTTTATTATTATCCTTACATGATTCAATTAATTTTAAAAAAAATTGTTAAATACAGGCAATATTTTATTTGAATAAAATTAAGATAAATGAAAAACAGTTTTAAATATAATGAATGACACTATTCACATAACATAAAATATTTAAATTTGAAAAATTAGCTATAACACTCCAAAGTTATAATCAACATTTATATTGAAATTAAATGATATTAATATTGACATAGTAATAAACTGTACTTTTATATCTTCGTTAATTTATCTATATTTTACATTTCCTGCCAACTTTTATTTTTACAATATTCTATAATTTTATTTGATTGAATGAAAGCTTGGTAACTTCAAATAATGGAAAAGTAATATTGTAATGGCAAAATGCTCTATGAATATTATGTAACACAAAAAAGTGTCAAAACTTGAATAAGTGGTAACATAATATCATTAAAATTCAATCAAGTCGGAACAAAATATATTTCTCAAAATTCAACAAAGGTGAAGTTTCTATAAGGGATGGACTGATCAACTGACAAGACATTAGAAGGAAAATAAAATTTTTTGAACCAGTAAATAAGCTACGCTATATTATAATACTCAAAAAAGTTAATACTAATATAGAGAGCCCTTATGCTCCTTGTATAAAAAATAAATATGCACGTCCCCTTCGGACGTTTTGACCACTTCACTGTGACTTATAAGAAAAGCTGCAGTAAGACCATAGGCAAGACACGGTATACCAAAATTAAAAACTTTAATAAATCTAAACAAAGCATCCTCTAATCTCAAATCCTCTGTCGGTCTTTTAGTACAATGATACTTAATATAAGGGTAACATCCCGTTCGTAAAATATGATAATTCGAATTTCCAACTTTCCAGTTGAAATGAGATTTTCCCCATTGATTATCTGATACGCTTTTGTATTTCACAAAATATGATGTCCATGGGGGTTCGTTACACTGCAGAAGGTAATTCGTTAAAACGTTCGAAGAAAAGGGTTTGGAAACACTTTTACTCCAAAAAAATCTCAACATATTTTCAGAGGTTATGTACTACACAAATCGGAATATATTTCCAAAATCAACCAACCAAACTTGATAATAATAATATAATCTAGAAAAAATTGTTCAATTCAGCAAGACTGTGACAATATTTTGTAGATTAATAAATCATAAAATTCAATCTATCAAAAAATACTCACAGGCGCCATTGCAGACCTACACACTTTCAGAGAAGAACTTGTGACAAGAAAGAGCGATTTACGCTTCGGTCGCACGCGCACGCACGACTGACTTTCAACTTAACGCATAGAACTCATAGAAGTAAAAAATATTGTGAACTTGTGAAAAATAATGAAATTAATTCATGGTTGAAATGACTACCGTGATTTTCAGTGTTGAGTTTGAGGTGGATAAAAATTTTCAAAAATGGGTCATGTAGTTTGGGTATGTTCGAGAGTTGGATACTTGCCTGACAGAGACTATTCTAATCTGTGCTTATAAAGTAGACGGCCAGCAACAATAAGAATATTATAACGAAGGACAACTAAAACAACGTAGAGAAATTAAGATTGATACCACTATACAATAACTTGAATATACAGAGCCCTACCAGATGACGAAACAAATTGTATAGGTAGTCTATAAATACAATGGAAATATTGTAGAGATAGAAATTGAGAATAGAAAAAGCCATAAGAAAGCCAAAAACAGCGTAAGTGATAGGTAGGAAACAAGTCGTTATATTCACAAACGAAAACACAATAGTAACAAACACAGAAGAAATAATAATCCCTTGGAGGAATATTGAATATTAATAAGTAATAGGCTTTTTATTATTTGATTCAAGGCGGAATTTATGAATTTTCGAAATATTTGAAAATGAAAGAATAAAACTACGTTTCATTAAATTTATTGCTGCTATAGCCGTCTTAAGGTACTAATAACGTGGCATTCAGTCAAGTATCAGCAGTTAGGTCAGGTAATAATATATGGTAAGGAAAATAAATCATAGAAACCCTAACTCACGTAATGTACATAACAGGTACATAGTCATTTGATTCAAGGATTGGTCTTTGAAAAGATAATACACGCAATTTCGACTATGTTAAAAATTACACCTACCTACTCTAGAAAAAATGTTGTGGATGATCTTGAAGAAATATTGTTAATTAAAAAAAATTGTGGATGATTCATGTGGATGGTCTTGAAGAAATATTGTTCATTAAAAATTTTTTAACTATATTGTGCCTAAATGTTTTATAGGAGTTTAATAATTTATGACATAATTTTTGATCTCTTAATATTTCTGAAACTTTGGTGCTATTAGAGTTAAAATTATAATTATCATTATTAGTATGTTTGATTAATGCTGTAGATGGGGATTTGCACATTTGTGAGCTTGCTTTCTCTCTAAATTTTGGGAAGTTTGTCCGATATATGATTTATGTATATGTGGTATTACACTTTTCCTTTAGAATGGATTTGTTATATCTCATTTTGTATATATATATAATATATATATATATATATATAATATAGTATATATATATATATATATATATATATGTATGTATATATGTATATATATATATATATATATATATATATATATATATATATATATATATATATATATATATATATATACTAGCCCGTTCAAAATAGACATAAAAATAGTGATCAAATAACAGTAGAAATAAAGTGTCAAAATTCCTCGTTGATCCCACGTGTGCTAAAAAAAGTTATTCAAGGTCAAAGGTCTAAACTGCTGGTTTTTCGATTTTTCTCGGAAACGGTTTTATCAAAATATAGCCCAGTCAAAAATTGAAGATCATAAAGATATATACAAACAAGTCCCTAACATTTTTTTTCTAATAATCCCCATTTTTAAGATATCTCAATTCTAAAAGTTTAAGGTGTTACATTCTACATTATATGCACACAAATACGGCGTAAATACATAGTCAGGCACTTAATATAAATAATAATGCCTGTCTGTGTTTCTTATATTATTTATAAAATGTACAATTCTGAGAATATACATTAGCTAACATTCACAATAAATCTCGTATAATTTCCATGTTAAGTGACAAGCTGAATACTGAAAATATTGCAGTTAAACTAGCACAAAATGACGCTGTTGTTCTAATCATTGACACCAATGCAACAAAATACAACTTTTAAAGTAGATTAAGATGTTGATTTATTAATACTACTCAGTACAGGGACTCCAATTCATAAAATAATTTACCTACTTTTTAAAACCTGAAAAGGCTCAACAGCGAACAGAAATATATTCTTGAAAAAGTTTATCTGCTTATCCAAAATACCAAAACCATATTTTATTTTTACATGGGATAACTGGCTGAGATAATACTTCAGCAATGTTCAGAAGGGGTAAAACATCAGTATTCAAATTATTTGAGAAGGATTTAATTGATTGCACTCAAGTATTTGTAGAAATTGACTCTTCTC
>JARQZK010000429.1:0-12500 GCA_030704885.1 Cynegetis impunctata
AAACATATAAAAACTAATTACACTAATTGAACAATGAACATCTCAAAATTGTGTAAGATTACTCCTGTATTCAAGTTTAATGCAAAAGGAAATCAAACCCAAGAAAACGTGGTCAGTTAAAAATGGTTACAAGAAAACTAGTCTGAAAGATGACAATGACAGTAATTTCCGCTAAGTCAAAAAAAACCAAACCCAAGAAAACATGGTCAGTTACAAATGGTTACAAGAAAACTAGTCTGAAAGATGACAATGACAGTAATTTCCGCTAAGTCAAATTTGACATTGCGCCCGACGGGTCACAGTCATTATTCTTTTTCTTTTCTTCTATTACTCTGATGGAGTCTAAAATGTTGCAATAGATGTCACTTATATTCTGTGAGACTGTGTGTAAATTAAAATTATCTTTAGTAATTCCAATTTCAAGGGACTCTAGGAATAATCTTTTAAATTTGTTATTCTGAGTTCTAATAATCCTTGCTTCGTCGAAATCCATTCGGTGGCCTGTTTCACATGCATGGGTGGACAAACCTGTGGTAGAATTCAAATATTTGCAATCCTTAATATGTTCTTTCAATCTTGTTTTAAAGTTCCGCCCTGTTTGTCCTATATATGGCTTTTCACATACTTTACACTGAATTTTATATATGATGTTATTTCTATTGTTTTTATCTACCTCATCCTTAACTTTGGAAAAAACTTCGGTAGCTAATGTGTTAGGTAATTTCTTTACAATTTTGATGTTGATTTCGTCTGGACAAGAATACCTGATAATATTACAAACTAGAATCGTTAAATCATTATATAGTAAAAGAACAAATATTCTTTTATTATTATTAAATGTAATTGCATTTGGGTGAATGACCTCAGATTCTATGTGATTGACAATTTCGGAGGTTGTCCTATTTCTGCTCGGAGTGTTAAACAAGAGCTTGTTAATAAACCTTATAGGATATGAATTATCAATTAGCAAAGATTTAAGTTTATTCAAATTAGTATGGATCAGCTGAGGGCTAACAATCCTTTCGATTCTGTCCCGTAGACCAAGGACTAGATTAATTTTATGTTTGAGTTCATGACATGACCTAAAATTCAAATATCTACCAGACGATATTGGTTTACGATACCAATCTGTAATTATACAATCACTCTCGTCACGTTTCAGAAGTATGTCAAGGTATGGAAGGGTTAGATCCTGTTGTAGTTCAAAAGTGAACTGGATATCATCACTAAACGTGTTAAGAGTATCTACTACATTATTAATACTATTTTCAGGTATGATGCAGAAAAGATCATCAACGAACTTTTTTAGTAGTGGTATTTAAAAATCTAACTTTGGTAAAGACTCATCCAACAGATCGTCAACCACCATCTGAGCCAAAATGGGGGATATATCCGCACCCATGGGAGTACCTTTAAGTTGTTTATAAAATTTGCCCTGAAACTGACAATAAGTTGTCTCGAAAATGAGAACCTCTTTAATGTCAAATTTGACTTAGCGGAAATTACTGTCATTGTCATCTTTCAGACTAGTTTTCTTGTAACTGACCATGTTTTCTTGGGTTTGATTTCCTTTTGCATTAAACTTGAATACAGGAGTAATCTTACACAATTTTGAGATGTTCATTGTTCAATTAGTGTAATTAGTTTTTATATGTTTTTATATGTTGGTTTGGTGTAATTTGTACGTAATTTTATCTCTCAACTTTAAATGACTCAGCCTCAAGCTGTTAAACTCACTTTGTTGTAAGTATGAAGGCTTCACCTTTTGTAACTTGTAATTTAATAATTTTTAGAGCCCTGAAGATGGACACGTAATTGTCCGAAAGCTTGGTCTTATACAATAGAGAGCTTAACCAAGATCTCAAGTGACTTTTAAACCCAATATACTTAACTTTCTTTAATAATAGACTGTTTAATTTGATTCATATTGAAATTTTCATTATTAGTCTCATAGTTTTCTTCTTTATTGTTGCAAAGATCATTATCATGAGTATCATCTTTGAGTGAAATATCAACTTTGTTACCATCAAAATGCAGTTTTTCAATAGGGATGCTGAAAAATATTTTGTTTTTTTCTTAACTGTGCTTAGCATCGTTTCATAATTCATTTTTTTATACCCTGGTTATAGCTGTTTATTGAAAAAAATAATGAATCACCCCAACCCTTCATTTTAATAGATACGTCAAAAATTATTAGACAAAAATTACTCGAATCAAGCTTAGCTTTAAAAAGCATATATCTTTGTGGTACATTCACAAGGAGTATTTCAGTGAAAAATCACTTTAAAAGTTTAAGATGGTGGTTACGCACCCTTTGAAATCTTGGAAACCTGAGGAGTGAGGATCTTCTTTTGGCCACTATAGTTATAAAATTTTCTTTCGTCTCTGCGACAAATAGCTTCGAAGATACAGTACTTTGTATTCTTATCTGGCAACCCGGTATATAGGGGGAGGTCGGTTAATCGTGCGCGGCGGCTAATGATGCGCAGCATATTATCAGTAGAAAATGTCAACCGCTTATTGGAATTCATACACTTCGTGCCATCTCTCAGAAGATATTTAAAGTTGCGCAGCCATTTGCGCAGTTTCCGCGGCAAACGCAGCTGTCATCGTGTCTGACTACTATTTTGGTTGTTTACTCTAACTTTTGTGCTTGCGAAAAGAAGATTGAAAATGTTAATGAGGACTTTTTTGTTTGGGTAATTATACTAAAATAATCAACGTGGTTCTAGCTATTGTAGGAGCGATTCATCTAAGGTGAAGAACCTCCAGTTTCATTTTGGTGAATTTTTATAAGCATTAGGTCCATGTCGGGTAATGGTGCGCCATGCGCACAATAAGCCAACTTTTTGAGTAAGAAGTTTTTGTTGTTATTCAGTATAAAACAAAATGTTTTCTGAATAATTTCAGATGCTAAAATATACCCGCAAAACGAATAAAGCCTCTTGGGACGCAGACAAAATGAAAAAAGTCTTGTGATTTGTTGCAAATGTCGGAGCAGTTAAAGATGACGGAAGGAAGTTTTAATACCAGAATATACAATTCGCAAAAGAAAGAAAGATGAATATGATGGAGGATGTGATATTAGTGGGTCCACATCCCATTTTTTCACAGGTACAAGAAAAGAGTTTAGCGAGTCACGTACTAAAAATGGCAAAACTTTTTTATGGTGTCACAAGAAATGAACTTCTGCGATTAGCGTTTTCTTATACAGTAGCTAACAATTTAGCTATAAAATTATAAATTTTGTAAGCAAAACAAGATTGAATTGCTAGCTATCACACCACATACTTGTTATTGCTCACAGGCTTTAGATTTAGCATTTTATGGTCCACTGAAAGCTATGAAGGATATGACTGTGATTTTTGTACCTAAATTACAATTTTTTTATATTTTGTTAATGTTCTAACAAATAATATATGTCTTCCTTAAAGCTTCTTTTGATTATATCTCATACACCATACTATATTTACTGATTTCTGGTTGCGCACAGTTACCCTGACTGGTGCGCACAATTACCCGCATAGGGTGGATAATCATGCGCATTGTCAGTTTACGTCTTATTTCGTTCTCAAGTTCATAACATATTTTTTTGTGATATTTAGTTCATTGGTGTTATACCATATACAATGAAGAATATCTATGCCAAAATTCAGAATTTTAGATGCTATATTCAAGAAAATATCAACCCGCCGTCTTAGGTGCGCACAATTCACCGACTTCCCCCTACTCGAATGGAGAATGCCAGCTGGAATATTAAAAAATATCACGATCTTTGCACAAAGAACGCTTATTTCAGTGCTTGTTTGCCTCTTTATATGCTTCTCGGTTTTATGGAAGATTTATTAACATCAATCAAGAATTAGTTTTAATTAGAAGCATTACGGATGAAAACACCGTATGTAATGTTCCTGTAATAGTTGAAAATACACCAAAAGTCGTTATTAATGAGATCCTATGAAAAGTTTCACATGTTATAGTATCAGAAGTGGAAAAATTGAGATTGATGAAGCAAGTTGACGCTAATAGAGATTTATCTCTTACATGCAGATCATGTGAACTACATAAATTACCTCTTATACATCAAACGATTAACACACGTGGAACGTGAAAACGGCAAGTCAAATGGAAACCTAGGTTTATCATATTTGCTCTCCAAACAAACGGACCTAACGAATAGCTTAGAGCAGCTGATGTTTTCGATCATTGTCACCTGAGTAATATTAAAGCATATTTGAATCCAGAAGTGTTTCCATGTGCTGACTTGCAACTAAATTTCAAGAAGAAAAAACAGTGTATTTTGTGTGAAATCTTATTATATAATTATTATAAAAATGAATCTGGCCCTCGTTCATCATCAAATGATTTCTTAGCACAGACTCCTATTGTAGTAATTGATTGCAGTAGTTAGAGTGAGACAATAAAAAACGGTCCAGTTGATAAAGGATTAGAGTTTGAAACAACTCATAACGTACCAGAAAACACATCAGGTTACTGTTTAATATAACACGATCGTTGAGTCCACTACAAACTACAATCCTCTCAGTAGTTCAGTTAAAGTGTTTCGAGAGAGAGAGAGAGAGAGAGAGAGAGAGAGAGAGAAACAAAAATACAATGTTCATCGTTGATTTTCAAGGATTTCAATTCAAAAATAGTGAATTTATCATTCGACAAATAAGCATCTTAGACATGAAGACATTACCTCTACCGATAAACTTAGTTCAGAAGACATATACCTACTATGAACAACTACTAATGTAAATCGACATTATAAAGATGCTGCTAATAATAATCTACAATAGTATAACCTGACCAGCTACAACATGGAAATTCTTGGATCCAGAAATAGTTTCATTTTCGCAAGAGGTGATCAAAAGAAGAAATGTTACAAGAACTTACTGTATGTTTGTATAGTAAATCGATTTTACCGAATTATCGTGTCCTCCTTAAGATAATTTAGAAAAAAGTTGTTTCGCACAATTAGATACACATTTTATTTTACATATATATATAATAATTCAAGATGTCCTAAAAAAATTTATTCACTTTGTACATTATTAATAAAGAGAATGTAAGTTGTATGTAGAATAAAATTCAAATTTAAATTTTATTTATAAGAAACTTTATGACCATTCCATTCTATAACCAGAATATTTCCTAGGTTCCACTTCTGTCAGTTTCAATAACAGAGCTTGATATTTTTCACAAATTGTTGCAGAATGTAAAATATGAAGTCCCGAATCTTGTTTCTTAAAAATGAAGTTTATACTGAACCTAAGAAAAATTATAAACATATTTTAAATATTGTATATGATAAAATATTAAAAAGATAAAAGGTGGATTCTTACAAATAAAATTTTTACTATATCCTATTATCAACTTTATCTTCATCATCACTGTCACCACGATGATTATTATTCTTCGTACACCAACTTTCACATACGACATACGATGAAATGAATTTTTCTTCTTCAAAACTTGTTGTCGTTATTCCAGAACTGAAATGTCCCTATTGGTTTTGATATGGAGTTCAGTGAATATTCTTCGTCCCTAACAATCGTTCCTAACAATCAACATGAATATGGTCATTGGTCATTGGTCATTGTTTGAAATAATTTTCAAAGTCAATTTTTTTTACACAGATACCTAATACAAGACAGAGAATTCAAAACTTTTATAAACCTATCTTGTTGATAGGATGATTATACTAAAAATTGAATCAGAGTCAGAATGGAACCATTTGGCCCAAGTTGCAGTGTACCTGATTTGGCCTACCACTTTCTCATTAGAGAAATATTCATTGTAATAAGTTTTGAATCTCCAACTTTCATCAATAAAACTACCAAATTACAAAATTACATTTTCAATTCAAAAAATAGAATAACAAACAAAAGATAAAATGAGGTGATTAAATGAACACAAGAATGAAAACTTCTTAGGATTCCATACAAAACTTAAATATTCGTAATATGAAGATAACAAATAATTCTTCTAGTTGCAGAGGTTTTGTTATGGTACATAAAAAGAACAGAAACATAAATCTTTCTTCTCATGGTAAAACTGAGAAACTTGTTTTTAGGAGTTTCTAGGCTAAGCATTTATAAACCTGACTGAAGTTGAAAACAAATTAAACCGAGGCAAGCGACTTTGTCGTCATGAAATTGATCAAAATTCAAAATATTAGCTGAAAGGTTTATGAACATTTCATATATTAAATACAATATAGAAAGTAGTAACTCCAGTTACTAAGTTTTGCAAAGGAAAGATAGAAACTGCAATTAAGAGATACTACTAAATAAGTATCTATCATGGCTATATTAGGATATCAAGAGATTATATAATAGGTTTTGCTTATGTAGCAAGTTCAGTTATTATTGTGTCATTATCGATATTTTTGAGCAAATCATCTTTAATGTTTATTACTAACAATGATCTCAATAGATCGTCACCTAGCATTGATCTTATTCGAGTTTTAATTAGTTTCAATTTTGAAAAGACCCTCTCACAGGTTACCTGTGTACACGAAAGGGTAATTGTATAATTTGTAAGCCATACATAAGCTTGTATACGTACACACCAAGGGCGTCGCCAAGGGGGGGCAGGTAGGGGCAGTTGCCCCCCCCCTAGAGATTCATGTGATCAAATGCGCAAAGAAATCAAAGCCCTAAGTCGGAGTTAAGACTAAATCCGACGTGAGCATTTGCGGTGTCCATAATTGTAATCTTTTGTCGAATCATTCTCTACGTTGATTGGCTATCGTTATAGCCAGGATTGCTATAAACTGTGTTGTTAGGTTATGTTTTTTTTTAAAGACTGTAAAAGTTGAAAAACCTATACTAAAAGTTGTTTCCTTTGATACCCTTCAAAATGAACAATTTTTAGTGCAGATTTTGAAGTTAGTGTGCTTTGCAAACTATAGAAGGGAATAGATTTTCAAATGCGTCGGTTTTGGATTAGACGGTTGTTTAACAATGTCCGGAAAAGACTCCGGGGTACAAGCAATTCTACGTAAAAAATACACGAAAACTTTGTTCTTTCATTGCTCGTCCCACAAACCGAATGTGGTAATCAATTATCTCAACACCCTTCCTGAAATTTGAAATGCCGTGGGAACCACGAAAATTATTATTAGTTCTTCCATGAAACAGGGAAATATGCGTTGAAAATTTTGATCGCTTTACAGTGCACAACGTGTACGGAAGAGCGATCGTTTAGCAGCCTCAGGAGACTTAAAACCTGGTTAAGAAGCACTATGGGGGAATATCTCCTCAATGGTCTGGCCATGATGAGTGTACACAGAAAACATATCAATGGAAACTTACAAGATTTTCATAATGAAGTGGTCGAAAAAAACCCACTAAGATTGTGTTTTAATTAACTTAATAAAAAAAAAGATCTCTCTCGACTACTTTATTATTAAAATCTTGTAACTGTCAATGGGCAATTACAATGATTGCCTCCAAATTCTTTTAATTCTATTATTATTTTATCCTATATTTTGTCCCAAATTCTTTTTGTTCTAGAGTTAATAAGTTTTTTTTAACTGTATTCAAAATTCATACTATTAGCATCCTCCATATATGAACTGCCCCCCCCCTGAACCACCGGCTGGCGACGCCCTTGGTACACACATGCATATTACATCTACGCAAAATCTCAAAACAACAGTGAAGACAACCTAAACATACACTTTCGGAATTTTTGTTTAAATACTGTGATCGCGTCTCTCTATTTCTATTTATAGATAAATATAGTCTTGAATATTCAAGTAGGTCTTGGTATCAGGTGATATATATTAAGTTTCGACCAAAGCTCTGTTAAGTTTTCGGACTGATAACTATTTAAAATATGTGGGATTTTC
This sequence comes from Cynegetis impunctata, assembly GCA_030704885.1. Taxonomy (NCBI): domain Eukaryota; kingdom Metazoa; phylum Arthropoda; class Insecta; order Coleoptera; family Coccinellidae; genus Cynegetis; species Cynegetis impunctata. The sequence continues at coordinate 7,862 of JARQZK010000429.1, forward strand.
TCAAAATTTCGGGAAGACAGTAAAGAAAATTCTTCATATATTTTTTCATTTGCCTTAAATCTATCTCATATACTACGGCACTGTTTGATTTATTTTTTACTTTATACACTTCTGTTTCAAATTTTTTGATATTATCATGAATACTGTAAACCTCCTACGCTCCTAATAGACAGACGGCGGACGGCGGCGACAGCGCGGGTTGGCTGAGCAGAACCGACGCTAATTCTAGTTGCAATAAAGGATGGTTTTCCAATTAGCTATTACTATTAACTTGAAGATTTTAAGGAATAAGGGTCGATGATCAGTAGAAGTGCATGATATTTAGTTGTGTTCGTGTCATTTTGTATTTGGCCCCCCAACATTTTCTAAGGTTGGCCCAGGCGGCAATCACATTTCTTCTCGTGTGTATTATAACCTCGAAGGTCAAATAAATATGTCTTATGTTTTTTTTATAGCGTAAACACGTATCGTCTTGTATCTTGTTTTCAATAACTACATCTCATCGTAAGTGCGACCTCAAAGGCCAAATGAATACGTCTTATCTGTTCATTTTTGATAATTTATTTATCTGAAACAATGGAATTGAACAAATATTACAAAGCTACGATAGCCTAGTCCAGTAATTTTCAACCCTTTTCTTGCCGCCGCGACACATTTTGAAGATTTCAAAATTTGGCGGCACATAAAGAGAAAAAATTAAAAATATAATGTTTACTATATACATTCCTACAATTTAACGGCACAGTGGTTGAGAATCAGTGGCCTAGTCTAAAAAACACTGTGTCTCTTATCTCAATAATCGTAGGTTCGAATCGGTATTTAATCTCTCTCTTAACTTTTTTCCATTATCACTTTAGCTAGTCTAGGTAACCCTTGTTAAGACTTGTACACAAAAAAGGCAAAATATTATAAGCAAAAAAACAGGTAAACATTTCAAAAAAAAATGTCACTACCATGTGAAAAATTCAAAATTACACTTCCAAATAAAACAATAATATAAATATACAGTCATGAGATTTTTTTAAGACTCCCTCTGGTCATTGACGATTCTTCAGATTGTGACGTCACAGATTTCACGGCTCTTTTCAATAATCCTTTGTGTCATCATTGTCAATTTTTCAGCTGAAGAACTACTTATTCAGATGTAGGATTTCACAAGGTGTGGTTACTGACAGAGAACTGGATGGCGTGTGATCCAGTTCCCCCCAGTGTAAATACAAACAATAACTCGTCATGAATTGGGTTTTTGAAAAAAAAAAGTTATCAATTTTTTTTTTGATATTTCGAAACTTTATCATAAATTATTGTAATAGTCGATGCGAAAAATACTTGAAGTAATATATTGACGATAACAACAAGATTCAATCGATAAAAAGCCAGAGCACTGAATCAGCTGTGTGCTCCGATGGGTAGAAATTAACATTGTAACGTCACACGCTCTTGGGTTTGTTCGGGAACGGTCGGCGTGTTTTTGGTACTGGATTCAAAATTTTATTTTTATTTATTACAACTTTTCAATAAGAGCAAAAAAACTAAAAATAATTTTGTTTATATATATATATATATATATATATATATATATATATATCTTGATGATTGACATGGAAAATGAAAACAAAACAGTCGACACCGAGCCCACGGAGGGGGTTCAATTGAGCCAGGACATTCGCGATTAAAATTAACAGTATCTACAACAAAAAAGAGTTGATACGACACTACATCGAAAACAATGAAATTAAATGTACAATGTTTGTTGAAACAAAAACGAAAGAAACTAGCAACATCAATTATAGGAACTGGAATTCAATATGTAAGCACGGTACCATAATAAATCAAAATATTCGCGGAGGAGCGCTGGTACAGGCAGAAAAAACAGTTTCACTAGGAAAAAGCAATACAACCCACTTCAGAAACATCTGGGCCGAAGTTCTACACTTTACTGTTCCGTTCAACTCTGAAAAAATGCACTTCTTTCTGGAGTACATTCATCACTCCAGTCAACAGATCGAGGAAAACCTTTTCATAAAAGCATACAAATACTGCGTGATATTGGGAGACTTCAATGTGAACCCCCACAGAAGGGTACAAATTAAGAATTTTATAAGAACCTCTGACTTCACCCAGATAGAAACACCCCCAACATTTATAATGCCGAATAACCAAAATACTACGCCGGACCTGTTCCTTTGCACCAAAAATATCAGACATAATATACAACCTCCACCTCACTCCAGACCTTGGCTCGGACCATCTTGCAGTGGAATTCAGTATAAATTTAATCAAAAAACCGTTGGAGTATACTGAAGAAACTGAGCTACTATACAGTAAGTGCAATATAGAAGAAGTGAACCTGCAGATGCAGCAGGTGATTAATCCGGACATAGAAATCACTCCCGAATACATAATAAACTTCCACAACAATCTAATGAGAATAGTTAGAGAACAAACACCCCAATCCAAAAGGAAATTCCATAGCCAGACACTTCCGCCATACATCCTGAAATTGATAAAAGTGAAAAAGCAGATATATCAAGCAAGCAGAAATTCAAATAAATAATGATCCAACATTAAAGAGAAAATCAATGAGCCGAACAAGGATATTCACAAATTAATTCTCCAATACCGATCATATAAATATCTTGAGGCATGCAAGGAAATAGAAGGAGAAAAAGGTCGCTCTTACTGGAATACAATAAAGAAGCTCTCCAGGTACAAGACACATAATACAACGGAACCCATTCAGGTGGATGGCAAGACGTTAAACACAGATAAGAAGATCTGGGACGCGTTCGCAACTCATTTTAAAAAGACATTCGAACAGAGTAACAACAGCGAATTTGACCCAGAGCAAAAAATATATATACATCAATGGTACCAGAATGATTATCAGAACACACGAGTAGAAAATATAATTGAACCAATAAACGAGGACGAATATTTCGAGGCACTTAACCATGGGAAAAATAGTGCCCCAGGTTTTGATAACTTACCAAGACAACTCCTGAAGAAACTAGAACATACAGTACATCTAGAAATAATGAGAATATATAATTTCTGTCACCTCAATTCACATTTCCCAAGATTATTTAAAAAAGGATTATTAATCACCATCCATAAAGCTAAGACAGATTCAAGAAACTTGAAAAACTATAGACCAACTATAGACCAATCACCTTACTCTTCGGAAAAAATTTCGAAAATATATTGAAAAATAGACTAAATAAAAGTCTAGGAAGAGCTATCCCTCTATACCAGTTCGGATTCAGAAACAACACTTCAACTATTCATCCACTAATTATCCTCACTTCCAATATTCAAACTAATCAAAAAAAGGGCAATCATTCCGCTGCTATTTTCATGGATATAAAAAAGGCCCTTGATAGTGTCTGGCACGAGGGTTTAATATATAAGTTATGTCAGCTACAATGTCCAATATATCTAGTAAAGCTAATAGACGAGTTTCTATCTGATCGAACCATCCAAGGAAATTCAAGGGAGAGTACTCCGAAGAATTTACTCCAGAACTAGGCCTACCTCAAGGCTCCCCTCTTTCACCATGCCTCTACAACCTCTTCTGTGCGGACATATACAGTCATCTCCCCGAAAATAACGGACAAATAAACAAAAAAGGCTACATATTACAATTCGCAGATGACACGGCCCTAATATCGCATGGTGGTTCAAGGAAGGAGTCTATTAACAAACTTCAAGAGCTGACAAACAAAATCACAGCATGGATGCGGAAATGGAGAATTCTTCCTAACCCAGCTAAATCGAATTTTATCATATTCAACCACAAGATAAGCGTAAATTCTCCAACGGTCAAGCTCAACAATATAACTCTACATCTCACAAGCAAAGGCAAATATCTAGGAATTCAAATAGACAATAAGCTCAACTTCAAAGCCGAAACAAAATTAGAGAAACAAGCCACAATAACCAGAGCAAAACACTTCAGGTCTCTAACCTACAAAAAAGAAGGAATAAGCATTGGCACTGCGAGCAAAATCTACAAAATGATATGTAGGCCTCTATTGGAATACTGACACTCACTATTTCTAAATTTAAGCAAGGCAATACTGAAGAACATAGAAATAGGGGAAAGAACCAGCCTTCGCAAAATAACAAAACTACGAAACCCAAACAACCATCTTCATAACCCATCCAATGAATTGCTGCATGAAGCCACACAAATAGAGCCGATAACCGACTCAGCAAAAAATTAATCTCTATCATAAATAACAGAAATATCATCCAACCACTTCTCCATCAGTACAACAGGGAAAATCCACCGAGGAGGAGGCGGCCGGCCACCCCTCTGTTCGATCACCTATGTGAACTATAATACAAAAATAAACAAGCACTATGCGAAAAAAATATAATATAATTATAAAATTATTGTAACTGGCTGGAAGACTTAGGTCGATAGCCCTTTGGAAGTTTCCAATAAATATTATCTCTCTCTCTCTCTAATTTTGTTTTAAAATGTATATATTGGTATCAAAAACCCACAGCATCAGAAATATTCATGAATTTTCATTTCAACCACCCTATCAATCAACACTTGGTGACTGCAATGAAGATTGAAATTTGAAGAATTTGCGATGAAAGATTCCACAGAGAAAGTTTCAAGAAGCTG
>JARQZK010000430.1:0-2500 GCA_030704885.1 Cynegetis impunctata
CGCTTCCATATAAACGTTCTATACCGATAATCTGCTCTACTTTTTATATTTTCCTGTGACTAATTCTTTTCTGTAAATAAATAGTACCCCTATTATTTTTATTTCGAACATTACATAGGTACAGAGGTTTCTGTAGTTCCTTGCCTTCTAATGATAACAATTTTGAATGTTAATATTAGACTGAATAGCACGTAAATAAATAACAAAAAAACAACACATCCGAAAGTATTTTTTAACAAGACAGATCAATCTTATCTATTCAATTTTTTCAAGTCAATAAATGTCAAAGAATTTTCAATTTTTTTCAAAGTTTTGAATAACTATGAATGTCGTGGTGAAACGTCAACTTATTAATTAAGTCGAGTTTTTTAAGATTCAACCAGCCTTTATTGCTAATAATTATCAAGAGATTAAAAATAAATCACAGCAACAAAATTCGAATAAAATAATAAATATTGCAAGCTGAAAATATGGCATGATCCCAAACTACATTGTTTTATATTGTAAGTACCTTTTTCATTTAAAAAAATTTGAAATTCTAAATAAAAATTTCCATTAAACAACGGCTACTTCCAATAAACGAACTATAACGATAATTTTGAGCTTGTACTTGTTTAATATTTCCCAAAACTAATTTTCTTTTAATGTAATTTACTCTTTCTGAGATCTCTCGATGGAATTTATATAGCCTCCGTGGCACAAGTTTGACAAATCTCCCATACCGAGAGTTCAAACAATAAACCACAAATAGTGATTTTCTTCCATAACAGAGGATTTTATTATAAAAATTTCATTAAAAAACGGCTACTTCCATATAAACGAATATACCGATAATAATTTTTGCATTACTTGTTTAATATTTTCCCAAAACTAATTTTCTTTTTTAATATTAATTTACTCTTTCTGAGATCTCTCGGATGGAATTAATCGCCCCCGTGGCAAAGTTTGACCAAATCTCCCATACCGGAGAGTTCAAACAATAAACCACAAATAAGTGATTTTCTTCCATAACAGAGGATTTTATTTATTAAACTATTTTCATCTCCAAATTTTCAATCCAATACTTAGCTACGCCGTTCTGATGAGGACCAAAGAGTCCGAAACACGTGTCAACGGCTGCTTCCATATAAACGTTCTATACCGATAATTCTGCTCTACTTTTTCAATATTTTCCCGTGACTAATTTCTTTTCTGTTAAATAAATAGTACCCTATTATTATTATTTTCGAACATTACATAGGTAAAGGTTTCTGTAGTTTCCCTTGCCTTCTACACAGAAAATAATAATGAACCTGATATCAATCACTGCCAATGATTGACCGCATATTCATTATCATAACGTATTTTTCATTAGGACAATGTCCAAAATTTATTGATAATAATGAATTGCTGTGATTGATCAATCAACGATTTTGTTGTTATAATGAAATCTTGGTCATTATGATAATGTAATTGAATCATGAATCTAATGAAAAAAGTCATCTTTATAATGTTATTTACATCAGAGCGATGTAAAAAATACATCAAGTTAATGACTATGTAGTGATCAATACTATGTACTTTTAATCATCACGACACATTGTCATAATCCCTCTTTTAATAAAGCTATGTTCAATAGGCATAACATTAATGATTGAAAACATTAACCTATGTATAGTTCATCATAACAATGCACTGCGTTCATCACCTGATGTTTTAAGTCATTCGGTCAATGTCCGAGAGCATTGGGACAATGCATAAAGATCATGGATTGATGAATTTCTTGCTGCACCCCCGCCGTCTCAACGTAAATATGCCAAATGTCCGCCTAATTCGCTATACGAGTATCTATCTAACGCTAACAGCCAAACGGTGAAGTATTATTTGTGTATAAGTAAATTTTGTGGAAGCAGTTTCTTTAGAAGGTGGTAAGTACAGTAACTGTATTATTTTAATCTTGTTAGTTTTTTATAACATTTGAATAAAAGTTACGCACATATTTTTTGCCAGAATACAATCTCAAAAAAATAAGTAGTTACACTGAACACTGTTGAAAGAGACGAAAGAATGAAAACATGGTGTGTATCGAGCACTTGTAGTAAAAATATATAAATGTATTGCATTTTGAACAATTTTTACATTATTTCGCGAACTACTATTAATTTTGCTATAAAAAATAGATATGCTCAATAATGGAACTTGCTCATACATTGTTTTGCTAAATACTCCTTTAAGTTCAGTAAATTACTGAAAAGAAAATTGTATTTACAAAAAATCTACTATTTACTAAAATTTGACGGTCTACACTATTTCAACATCATCTTGAAAAATAATCATTTATTGCAGGTTGTGACCATACTTGTAAGTGTGATCTGAATCTGAGGTAGAAACCGAAATATTCCATGCACCTTCATATTTATTCACTATTTACTTTTCCCCAATACAAATCATGGTCGGACTACTATCTGTATAACAACCCAGAGCACCATCCACCAAAGATATTGGAAACCAACAATTCACC
>JARQZK010000430.1:10000-16453 GCA_030704885.1 Cynegetis impunctata
TAATTTTGGTTCTTGGCCGGGCAATATTTAAGCCAAAAAGAATTATAAATATTGGTTCGACCGCTATCATTATTCATATTTCGTCTCATGGAGCTGGCCCTTTTGAAGTCACATATCCGAAGGAAAAATTTTATATAGTAAGAACTTTCTATTCTCTCTGTAAACATCTAATTTTGGTTCGTGGCAGGGCATTTTTTGAGCCAAAAAAAAATTATAAATATTTGTTCTACCGCTATCATTATTTATATTTCGTCTCTTGGAGCTGGCCCTTTTGGAGTCACATATCCGAACGGAAAATTTTGTATAGAAAGAACTATCTATTTTCAATGTAATCATCTGATTTTGGTTCGTGTCCAGGCATTATTTAAACCAAAAAAAATTAAAAATATTAGTTCGACCGCTATCATTATTCATATTTCGTCTCATGGAGCTGGCCCTTTAGAAGTCACATATCCGAGCGGAAAATTTTGTATGGTAAGTACTTTCTATTCGTTTTGTGAACATCTAAATTTGGTTCTTGGCCGGGCATTGTTTGAGCCAAAAAAAAATTATAAGTATTGGTTCTACCGCTATCATTATTTATATTTCGTCTCTTGGAGCTGGCCCTTTTCAAGTTACATATCCGAACGAAAAATTTTGTACAGAAAGAACTATCTATTATCTATGTAACCATCTAATTATGGTTCTTGGCCGGGCATTTTTTGAGCCAAAAAAAAATTATAAATATTAGTTGGACCGCTATCATGATTCATAGTTCGTCTCATGGAGCTGGCCCGTTTGAAGTCACATATCCGAACGAAAAATTTTTTGTAGAAAGAACTATTTATTTTCTATGTAACCATCTAATTTTGGTTCTTGGCCGGGCAGTATTTAAGCCAAAAAGAATTATAAATATTGGTTCGACCGCTATCATTATTCATATTTCGTCTCATGGAGCTGGCCCTTTTGAAGTCACATATCCGAAGGAAAAATTTTATATAGTAAGAACTTTCTATTCTCTCTGTGAACATCTAATTTTGGTTCGTGGCAGGGCATTTTTTGAGCCAAAAAAAAATTATAAATATTTGTTCTACCGCTATCATTATTTATATTTCGTCTCTTGGAGCTGGCCCTTTTGGAGTCACATATCCGAACGGAAAATTTTGTATAGAAAGAACTATCTATTTTCAATGTAATCATCTGATTTTGGTTCGTGTCCAGGCATTATTTAAACCAAAAAAAATTAAAAATATTAGTTCGACCGCTATCATTATTCATATTTCGTCTCATGGAGCTGGCCCTTTAGAAGTCACATATCCGAGCGGAAAATTTTGTATGGTAAGTACTTTCTATTCGTTTTGTGAACATCTAAATTTGGTTCTTGGCCGGGCATTGTTTGAGCCAAAAAAAAATTATAAGTATTGGTTCTACCGCTATCATTATTTATATTTCGTCTCTTGGAGCTGGCCCTTTTCAAGTTACATATCCGAACGAAAAATTTTGTACAGAAAGAACTATCTATTATCTATGTAACCATCTAATTATGGTTCTTGGCCGGGCATTATTTAAGCCAAAAAAAATTATAAATATTGGTTCGACCGCTATCATTATTCATATTTCGTCTCATGGAGCTGGCCCTTCTGAAGTCACATATCCGAGAGGAAAATTTTTTATGGTGAGTACGTTCTATTCTCTCTGTAAACATCTTATTTTGGTTCTTGGCCGGGCATTTTTTGAGCCACAAAAAAATTATAAATATTTGTTCTACCGCTATCATTATTTATATTTCGTCTCTTGGAGCTGGCCCTTTTGGCGTCACATATCCGGAAGGAAAATTTTGTATCGAAAGTACTATCTATTTTCTATGTAACCATCTAATTTTGGTTCTTGGCCGGGCATTATTTAAGCCAAAAAAAATTATAAATATTAGTTCGACCGCTATCATTATTCATATTTCGTCTCATGGAGCTGGCCCTTTTGAAGTCATATATCCGAGAGGAAAATATTGTATGGTAAGTACTTTCTATTCTTTTTGTAAACATCTAATTTTGGTTCTTGGCCGGGCATAGTTTAACCCAAAAAAAAAGTATAAATATTGGTTCTACCGCTATCATTATTTATATTTCGTCTCTTGAGCTGGCCCTTTTCAAGTCACATATCCGAACGAAACATTTTGTTCGGAAAGACCTATCTATTCTCTATGTAACCATTTAATTTTGGTTCTTGGCCGGGCACTGTTTAAGACAAAAAAAAATTATAAATATTGGTTCTACCGCTATCATTATTTATATTTCGTCTCTTGGAGCTGGCTCTTTTGAAGTCACATATCCGAACGGAAAATTTTGTATGGTAGGAACTTTCTTTTCTTTTTATTAATATCTAATTTTGGTTCTTGGCCGGGCATTGTTTAAGCTAAAAAAATTATAAATATTGCTTCTACCGCTATCATTATTTATATTTCGTCTCTTCGAGCTGGCTCTTTTGAAGTGACATATCCGAACGGAAAATTTTGTATGGTAAGAACTTTCTTTTCTTTTTATTAATATCTAATTTTGGTTCTTGGCCAGGCATTGTTTAAGCTAAAAAAAATTATAAATATTGCTTCTACCGCTATCATTATTTATATTTCGTCTCTTGGAGCTGGCCCTTTTCAAGTCACATATCCGAACGAAAAATTTTGTATGGAAAGAACTATCTATTCTCTATGTAACCGTCTAATTTTGGTTCTTGGCTGGGCATTATTTAAGCCAAAAAAAATTATAAATATTGGTTCGACCGCTATCATTATTCATATTTCGTCTCATGGAGCTGGCCCTTTTGAAGTCACATATCCGAAGAGAAAATTTTGTATTGTAAGTACTTTCTATTCTCTCTGTAAACATCTAATTTTGGTTCTTGGGCGGGCATTGCTCAAGCCAAAAATAAATTATAAATATTGGTTCTACCGCTATCATTATTTGTATTTCGTCTCTTGGAGCTGGCCCTTTTGAAGTCACATATCCGAACGGAAAATTTTGTATGGAAATTACTTTCCGTTTGAATATTTGAACCCTAAAGGGCCAGCTCCATGATCCGGAAAAGACTAAACTAATCACATTTTTACATTGAGAAAGCTATGTAGTTACCACACAAAATTTTCAATTTGAATATGTGAACCGCACAGGGGCTAGCTCCATGAAACGAATTATGACCAAACATAGCGATCGAACTAATATTTATGATTTTATTTCGGTTAGCGAATAAGCGGCCAAGAACGAAAATTAGATGATAACATAGAGAAAAGTATGTTCTTCTTACGCAAAATTTTCAGTTCGAATATATTAAAGGCCTTAAAGGGCCACCTGCATGAAACGAAATACGAATAGCGGTAGAACAAATATTTATATTTTTTTTTGGGTTCAAAAAATGCCCGGCCAAGAACCAAAATTAAATGTTTACAGAGAGAATAGAAAGTACTTACCATACAAAATTTTCCGTTCGGATATGTGACTTCAAAAGGGCCAGCTCCATGAAACGAAATATGAATAATGATAGCTGTCGAACCAATATTTATAATATTTTTTGGCTCAAATAATGCCTGGCCAAGAACCAAAATTGGATGGTTACATAGAGAATAGATAGTTCTTTCCTTACAAAATTTTTTGTTCGGATATGTGACTTGAAAAGGGCCAGCTCCAAGAGACGAAATATAAATAATGATAGCGGTAGAACCAATATTTATAATTTTTTTTTGGCTTAAACAATGCCCGGTCAAGAACCAAAATTAGATGTTTACAAAACAAATAGAAAGTTCTTACCATACAAAATTTTCCGTTCGGATATGTGACTTCAAAAGGGCCAGCTCCATGAGACGACATATGAATAATGATAGCGGTAGAACAAATATTTATAATTTTTTTTTGGCTCAAAAAATGCCCGGCCAAGAACCAAAATTAGATGTTTACAGAGAGAATAGAACGTACTTACTATACAAAATTTTCCTTTCGGATATGTGAATTCAAAAGGGCCAGCTCCATGAGACGAAATATGAATAATGATAGCGGTCGAACCAATATTTATAATTTTTTTTTGGCTTAAATAATGCCTGGCGAAGAACCAAAATTAGATGGTTACATAGAGAATAGATCTTTCCATACAAAATTTTTTGTTCGGATATGTGACTTGAAAAGAGCCAGCTCCAAGAGACGAAGTATAAATAATGATAGCGGTAGAACTAATATTTATAATTTTTTTTTGGCTTAAAAAATGCCCGGCCAAGAACCAAAATTGGATGTTCACAAGAAGAATAGAAAATACTTATCATACAAAATTTTCCCTTCGGATATGTGACTTCAAAAGGGCCAGCTCGAAGAGACGAAATATGAATAATGATAGCGGTCGAACCAATATTTATAATTTTTTTTGGCTTAAATAATGCCCGGCCAAGAACCATAATTAGATGGTTACATAGATAGTAGATAGTTCTTTTTATACAAAATTTTTCGTTCGGATCTGTGACTTGAAAAGGGCCAGCTCCAAGAGACGAAATATAAATAATGATAGCGGTAGAACCAATACTTATAAATTATTTTTGGCTCAAACAATACCCGGCCAAGAACCAAAATTAAATGTTCACAAAACGCATAGAACGTACTTACCATTCAAAATTTTCCGTTCGGATATGTGACTTCTAAAGGGCCAGCTCCATGAGACGAAATATGAATAATGATAGCGGTCGAACTAATAATTATAATTTTTTTTGGTTTAAATAATGCCTGGCCACAAACCAAAATTAGATGGTTACATTGAAAATAGATAGTACTTTCTATACAAAATTTTTCGTTCGGATATGTGACTCCAAAAGGGCCAGCTCCAAGAGACGAAATATAAATAATGATAGCGGTAGAACCAATACTTATAATTTTTTTTTGGCTCAAACAATACCCGGCCAAGAACCAAAATTAAATGTTCACAGAGAGAATAAAAAGTAGTTAGTATATAAAATTTTTCCTTCGGATATGTGACTTCAAAAGGGCCAGCTCCATGAGATGAATTATGAATAATGATAGCGGTCGAACCAATAATTATAATTTTTTTTGGCTTAAATAATGCCCGGCCAAGAACCAAAGTCAGATGGTTACATAGAAAATAAATAGTTCTTTCCATAAAAAATCTTTCGTTCGGATATTTGACTTCAAACGGGCCAGCTCCATGAGACGAACTATGAATCATGATGGCGGTCCAATTAATATTTATAATATTTTTTGTCTCAAATAATGCCCGGCCAAGAACCAAAATTAGATGGTTACATAGAAAATAGATAGTACCTTCCATAAAAAATTTTCCGTTCGGATATGTGCCTCCAAAAGGGCCAGCTCCAAGAGACGAAATATAAATAATGATAGCGGTAGAACAAATATTTATAATTTTTTTGGCTCAAAAAATGCCCGGCCAAGAACCAAAATTAGATGATCACAGAGAGAATAGATAGTACTTACCATACAAAAATTTTCGTTCGGATATGTGACTTCAAAAGGGCAAGCTCCAAGAGACGAAATATAAATAACTATAGCGGTAGAACCAATATTTTAAATTTTTTTTTGTCTTAAACAGTGCCCGGCCAAGAACCAAAATTAGATGGTTACATAGAGAATAGATAGGTCTTTCCATACAAAATTTTCGGTTTGGATATGTGACTTCAAAAGAGCCAGCTCCAAGAGACGAAATATAAATAATGATAGCGGTAGAACCAATATTTATAATTTTTTTTTGGCTTAAACAATGCCCGGCCAAGAACCAGCATTAGATGCTTACATGAAGAAAAGAACGCACTTCTCATACAAAATTATCCGTTCGGATATATGAATGCAAAAGGGCCAGCTCCATGAACCGAAATATAAGTAATCATTGCGATCGGACCAATATTTATATTTTTTTTTGGGCTCAGTCAATAGGCGGCCAAGAACGAAAATTAGATGTTTACATAGAGAAAAGAAAGTATTTATCGTGCATAATTTTTTTGTTCGATTAAGTAAATTGAATGGGCCAGCTCCATGAATATGACCGTGGTGGAAAAGTGACGCTTGGAGCTGGCCGGCCGGGAGCTAACATCACCTCGGTAAAGAAAAAGTGTCAAAAAGATGAAACTGCCCCCTCGGAGGGGCAGTTACAACCATGCGGTGGGGCAGATTCGACATTTATGTATATATATATATATATATATATATATATATATATATATATATATATATATATATATATATATATATATATATATATATATATATATATATATATATATATATATATATATATATATATATATTAATATATATATATATATTTATTTATTTTTATATATATATATATATATATAGCGCTTCAATACCAACCTGAGCCAATTAACCATTTTTCCACAAACAAATCCGAGCCAGCTCGCAAAGCCGAGCCACATATACGGCTCAGGTTTGTTTCTAGTTTCTCACTCAATAGCAA
>JARQZK010000431.1:0-16353 GCA_030704885.1 Cynegetis impunctata
ACTTATACCAAATTGTTATGTATAAAATTTTAAGGTACCTAGGTTAAATTTGCATATATCGTTTTCTATTTTTTGTATTACCTAACGAGATATGGACGGAGCCATTCCTTTTGGGACACTTGCATAAATGTTTGTAAATATACTTTATAAAACGTTTTGTATTGCCATGCAACAGCCCCTTCATTGTTACAATAGTGCTTTAAATGGTTCTCTCATCTTCTTTGACATGGCTATTGATCTTTGCCACCATATGGTTCAAGGTTTCGTAATTATACGATTTATTGTCTCTATTCTCCTGGGATAACCTCTGTAGTTCTAGTAATTTCTCTGTCGACACTACCAGTAGGCAAATATGAACGTGGACTTGTTTTTCTAAGCCAATTGTGTAGGGTGCATGTCGTATGAACAATTTGGTTTACTGTTCTTGGATTTACGGCTAATGGTTTGTCAAATATTCGGAAGCGACTAACTAAAATTCCGAAAGCATTCTCCGAAATCCTCCTTGCCTTACTTAAACGGTAGTTTAATACTTGTTCACTCATAGGGAGACGTTTTCTGTATCTGGAAAACGGCTTCATAAGATAAGTTTCAAGCGGAAATGCATCATCTCCAACAAAGAACATTTCACTAGGCAGTAGATTGTTCTCTAATTTTTCAAACAATCCGCAGTTTTGGAAAATATTGAGTTAGATCCTTTAAAACATATGCTGGCGTAACTGAAACCGTATTTATCGTCAACAACAGCCATAAGTACAATGCTGTTGTGTCCCTTGTAATTAAAGTATTCACTGCCTCCATGCGGTGGAGCGTTTATTAAAATATGCTTTCCATCTAGTGCGCCACAGCAATTTGGGAAGTTCCATCTACTCTCAAAGCCACTGGCAATAGATTTCCACTCATGTGGTGTCGGCACCTGAAACAATATTTGTTTTGTTTTAGGAAACAAACTTTTCACAAAACTCAGACAAAGAAGAAGAGGAAATGACACAATGTACAGAGGATGAAACAGAGGTCACGGCGGGACCCAGCAATCAAGAAACTCCTAAGGTCACAAAATTGGCTTCCCACAGAAAATTTCGAGACAGGCCTCCATCAGCTAAAAGAAATGGATTAGACAACTTAACCCAGGCAGTACAACAGCTAAAACATGCAAGCGAAAGTTTGACTGAAAATTCAGAACCTTCAATTAATGAGCATGATGCATTTGCAACTTTTGTTGGAGCCTCTTCGAAAAAAATGAGCACAAGGGATGCACTGATGGCCCAACATGAAATTCAAGGAATTTTGTTAAAATATAGGCTTAGTGGTGAATCCGCTGACGACAATCAAACTTTTTCATTCCAAAGACCAATAGTTGCTCATAACAGAATTATTTATAGTCCACGCGATTCACCAGAAGCAACTACTTCGCAACATTCTGCTTATTCAAATTATTCTAATCCAAACTATGTTGATAACAGCAGCAGCTACGAAGATACGCAATTACCGACGCCAGATCCTCAGGTACAAACTCCAGATCCTCTCGAGTCTGCTTTATCGGATGTCCTACTAAATCTATAATTTTTTACCGATTTTTTATAATTATACATAATGAATAAAGTATATGAAAATATGTACTGATAAATTGTTTAATTTAACCTTTAGTGAATCTTCACATATGACATTACACACCTGTGGAATAAATTTTGAAATTGTGGGTCTGGGAACTCGAAAAAAGTGAGAAAGGCTTTGCAGGCTGTTCTTGATGGCTAAAAAATTCAGTGTTACTCGAACTTTCACTCTCGCATCTATTGCATCTCTCATTACAGTATCTTTCTTTTGTATCTTTAACCAACTCCAACAGTTCTTCAAATATCTCTGGCGTCATTCTAAGACATTTTTTGAATTCCAACGCATCCTCTGATGCTAACTCCTTGAGCAGAAGTGAAGTTGCTCCACGTGAATCCCTTCTTTTTAGCAACACTCTTGGCCATACAGTTCTGCTTACTTTCATCTCCTCTTCTATCGCTTCTACAATTTTCGGTAAAAGAGCTTTTGCAACCTCCATCGCACAATTATAAAACATTTTTTTTTTAATAATCATTTTTCTCTCTGTACAAACACAAACCAAACAACACCAGGACATTCCCAAGCGATTAATTGATAGAGTAGCGAGAAGAGTGGACTCTACTCGCTACTCTACTCTACTCAAAATTATACCCGTGTAAATCAGCCATAAAGGTTCGTTTTCATTAGTAGAGTTAGCGGTAGAGTAAGCTGGGCAAGTACTAACTATCCTTTCCGTGGTCCGAATTAGAGACAATAAAATTAGTTGAATTATATGGGGAATACGAATGTCTTTTGAATATCAGAAGTGTCGAGTATAAGAACAGGAATAAAAGAAATGCAGCTTATGAATCAGCAGATCGTGCAATGTGCAAGGAGAATTTTGGTGTAGCTGAGTTAAAACAGAAAATAAAAAATCTGAGAGCACGTACAGCCAGGAATGTATGAAAATAAAAGAATCAACTAAATCTGACTGTGGAACATTTATAGCCGACATTTATGAGCCTACATTGAAATGGTTCCCTATAATAGACAATTTTATGAAAAATATAAAAGGTAACAGTGACACTGAGGACAATTGGAGCAAAATAAATTCACAAGTAAGTAAGCTTTATTAACAATCTTTTTTCGTACGTACAGCAAGCAAACAATATATTTAATTAGCAAACATGTCTGCATTGCCAAGGAATAGCTCCCTCATTGTTGAAGTAGTCCCTCAGGCGGTCGCGAACTCTTGTTGCAATCTCTGACCTCCAGTGGCCTGGAATGATTTCTCCAGTATATTTATCAAAAAATCTTTCTACGATTGCTATCTTTAAGTTTGAAATTTTGATTCTGTGTTCTGCGGTTTGATGTTTTATGATCATTGATTTCACGTGAATTAACGTTG
The DNA here is from genome assembly GCA_030704885.1 of Cynegetis impunctata. Classification (NCBI taxonomy): domain Eukaryota; kingdom Metazoa; phylum Arthropoda; class Insecta; order Coleoptera; family Coccinellidae; genus Cynegetis; species Cynegetis impunctata. Next base: position 2,936 of record JARQZK010000431.1, read on the forward strand.
AAAACAGTTGAAGTTTCAACTTGACAATAGAAAAAATTAGACAAGTGATTCACAGAAATTATTCAAGGTGAATGACTCCGATGAAGATTCCGAAGTCAATCTCTATTCGGAATCAGAAGAAACCCGTCGAAAAAAGAAATCAGCTGCAGTTGAATGCCCTGTAGAAAAACGCGACTCACAAAGTCGAGATCAACGTTTCCGTCAAGAATGGAAAACAAAAGACGAATTCAAGACCTGGTTGACAAAATGGTCCAACAATAATGCTTTCTGCAAAGCATGTTCTCAAACAATTCAAAGCAAGTTATATACAATAACTCGTCTTTCCGAATCGGATAAACATAAAAAGGCAATGAAAGGATATTCTGGTTGTAGCAGTATGAATAAATATTTTAAGCCGAATAATCCCACATTAGAAGAAGCAACCAAAAGTGCAGAAATTGAATTTGCTTGCTTGCGCACTAGCAGAGCATAACATATCATTATCGAGTTATGGACTACCTATCAGGTATAGACATGTTCATCACAAATATATATCTTGAAGTTTGATTTAACATTCTTTTCAGATATAATTCCAACAGCTTTTCCCGATTCAGGGCCGGTCTCATCATTTCTGAAGATACATTTAACGGCAATAGTTAACTGTTGGTTATCTATGGTGCGTCTTTTCATATGAAATAAATAACTGAAAGTATCTTGAGAGTTCCGGTTTGGTATCTGACAAGTTGCATAGAAATGAAGCAAAATTTGTAAGAAATAAGACATTCTATGACTGCAACTTAACCTATATATACTATTATACTGGCGGTTGTGCTTCCTCTGAATCATTTCTTTCATTTTGTTCTTAGTATCGGAACGCTTTTTGTTCATAGTTTTGATAAAATATTGCATTGTTATTACAATGAAAAGGAAGAGAGCGCCGAATTTCACTGCTGCAGAAGTGCGGGCATTATTAGTTTAAATTAATTATTATTAGTTTTAATTAATGCATCGGTAATTGAAAACAAGGAAACCGATTCCCAAAGGAAGAAAACAAAGGATGAAATGTGGGAAAGAATAACAGTGATGTTTAATGCAAAAAATATATGTACGTAATTATTATTCCGGTATAATGGTGAAATATTATTTAATATCATTTCAGCCAATATATGCAGGACAACAGAGAATTTGAGACAGAAGTATGAAGCTGTGAAGAGAGAATGAAACATTCAAGACTGGAGGTGGTGTTCCTTCATATGTGTCTTTTGAGGATTATGAAGAATTACTGAAAATAATTTCTTTGAATGTTGTTGGACTTCCAACAGAATTTGGCAATGATTCCACACTGCCGAAAACAAGTAATTATTTATAATTATTGAATCGAAGAAGATTAATAATATTTATATTTCAGCCCTAGATGGAAAATTATTTGTACCGCCAGGAAATCAATCTGAAAATGATTTCGACTTAGATGTGAGTACGAACGAGTATGTGTATATGTATTGAAATATATTTAAATGAATCATTAATTCTATTGCAGATTGAGCACCATATTTACCATTCATTCTTGAAGGTCCAAATACCATCATGTTCGAATGTGGTTAGTATGACAAGTATATATAATATAACGTCTGTCTAGAAAGTATATATTTTTATTTATATATAAATTAATCAGATATTGAATTCTATTGCAGGATAAATCAGGAATAGGAAATTTCTTGATGCAAAGTCCTGTAGCGTCTTCTTCTAATATGGTTATATATATATATATATATATATATATATATATATATATATATATATATATATATATATATATATATATATATATATATATATCAGTTTTATTTATACGAAAATAAATTTCGATAAATATCTAAGCTAAAAGCAAAACTACTAAAAATCCACACCCCTGTCATTCAAAATGTCTGCCAGCACAGCTACTCCCTCTTTTTCTAAACCAGAAGCCTCATCTACAGCTCCTCTAGAAGTCTCAATTCCTAAGATTCAGCTCCTACATCCAAAGCACCTCCGCAGAAGCACAAGACATCAATTCAATTTGATATTTCCAATAAAACTTCTCTCTCGGATTTAGCTAAACGATTTAATCCAGCCAATCCTCCCCCAGAGGCTCCAGCTCCTAAAATGAGATCAAAATACTTTGAGAAACTAGACATAGCCGTACGAATGGAACTCGACCACGGTACGCAACATATCATAGACGTCCAGCCCGACCTCAGATTCCCGCTCCAGTATTTCCTATACACCGTAACCGAACAGTATCCTGATTTAACTGTTAAATCACACCCGTACGTAAGCACTTTCACACTTGTTGCTTATCAGCAGATTTTATTTAATGCATATATGCTTATTTGCGACTTATATTCACGAGAGATTGTTTCTTTCAGAGCCGCACGTTACAAGAACGACCCTTCCAAGATGGACTACCTAACAAAGTTACTTGACTGTTATGTACCTGCAGATTTAGAACCTATATATATATATATATATATATATATATATATATATATATATATATATATATATATATATATATATATATATATATATATATATATATATATAAATATATATATATATATATATATATATATATATATATATATATATAAAAATAAATATATATATATATATATATATATATATATATATATATATATATATATATATATATATATATATATATATATATATATATATATATATACAAATGTATATATTTTTGTTGATCTGATTTGAATTCCATTCTAGGTTGAACCTACAACAGAACTTTTGATGACAACAAAAAGTCCTACAACATCAAATTCCAATGTGTTAAATATGAGAAGAATACATTTGTATACAATAATAACATTCACTTTTTCATAGGAGGAGAAACACTCAACATTTCAAAAAAAATGGGTACCATCTCCCTCCGATCAAGAAAACATTCCGCATTACAAACAACGCTAAGTAGGAAGGATGTTAACTATAAATTAGAGCAGTTATTGAGTAAAAAAATTGAAATAGCCGAGATGCAGAAGGAATCTATTATTAAAGATAATGTACGAAAAGAACAACTCCACGAGGCTATGATGGAAAAGATTGGATTGGAGAGAGAAAATTTGATCCAACAAAATTCCAAAATATTGGAAAAGCTGGAATTGCAAATAGAATTATCCAGAAGGCAATTCAAGTAGAATGATTTTCATTACTGTTATTTTGTAAATCCATTAGATATTATATTTTCTTTAAACAATTTTGTGTAACTGTTTTCATCGAGTATGCAGAGTCAAATAAATTATAAATCCTGATCAAAGTTTATTGAAAGTTCAGATTTGATATCAACAAGCTATACCATTCAATTTGACTTCAATCTATGCTTGACCTGAATTTCTTGAGATTATTTCGTATTAATACTCATTGAACATGTTCAACATAAATATAATAAGTTAGAGTTACTCGTTTTGTCTGTATGCTCTGACAAAGAACAGAACAAATTTGGAACAAACTATATAAAACTTCCATTTGAAATCAAGAAGCCGGAATTTCTAGAGGTGGTATTCAACAGAAATACATTCTTAATATATTCTACATGAATATGATAAGTTTGAGTAAGTCATTTCATCAAAAATATAAAGTCAAAGAACTAAAAACTTGCATACAACTTTATTTAAAATTTGTATTTCAATTCAATAAGTTACGAAAATAATTATTTATCAGGTCTGAACGAGCTTCTTGTCCATCCTGATCTTCTGCCCTTTCCAAGTGCTGCTCTTGATTGGCATCATCTGCTTCGACATTATCATCAAAATATTCCTCTCCTTCCTGGCATGCTAGATTGTATAAAATAGTAGAGGCTACAATAATTTTTTGGGCAAGTTCAATCTCACAACGAATTCCTAAACTTAGAATGGGGAACCTGCGTTTCCATATACCAAATACCCTTTCAACTATATTTCTAGTTCTAATTTGGGATTCATTGTATAATATTTCCTAAGGGCTTGCTGGGTTTAAAAGAGCGTGAACAGGTAATTTTTGCTTGGATAGCCACTATCTCCTAACAGTACACCTTCATGCCTTTGACCTCCTTAAAATTTCATATTAGCCGAAGAATTATTGAAAATATGAGAGTCATGAGTAGAACCTGGCCACCTAGTGACTATGTCTATAATTTGTTATTCAGCATCACAAACCACTTGAATATTCAGTGAAAACCAACCTTTCCTATTGCGAAACACTTCAGCACTTGGACCTCCAGGAGATTGTAATTTTATGTGGGTGCAGTCAATAGCACCAACTACTGTTGGGAACCGTGCAATTTGGTAAGACTCTGTCATTGTTCTTTGCCTTTTCTCTTCTGTGCTTTCGAGTACATATTATTGATGAACTGTTACATTATTCCAATGATCATTTTTAATACAAAATAATGACTGCGGTTCATTGAATCAATGTACAATACATTGATATAATGAATCAAACGTAAAACAATGATTGAATACATTAATACAATACAGGTCATTGGCGAAATGTCGCTAGTCGGTGAAACGCTTGCGCAACATCTTTTCTACCCCAAATTCGGTTCGGTCAATCAAAATACTGGCGACAATTTCATTGCATAGTTTATGTTGATAAATAAAAGACGGCTTAATGTTTTGTGATTATTTTATGAATTCAGCTCTAAGGATAATTGTGATTGCATTGTGTTTTGTGCGGTATTTTACAGGTAAGTAGGTATATATGACTTCATTAATTATGCCGGTCAAAAAAGCATTTGATTTTAGGTAAGAGCAGTATAGTCCTGCAGTTTCAGATTCATTAACTTGATTAATGTAGTTTTGCATATTTTTTTAGTTTTTTAAAACAAAATATTTTGAACAGTATCTACCTACACAATAATTATAAAACTGCTAATTTTGCAAATTCATTTAATTGAAAAAAGTATTTTGAAGAGTATCTACCTACATTATAATTATAAAAATGTTGTACTTTTCATGTAGAGGTGAATTTAGCACATTAGATACTCTTGTTTCAAATTTAAAACGAAGACATGATTTGAGTTCCTCAGATGGAATTATGTAGGTAAATGAGTGTATATTTTTTACAAAAATTGAAATACCTAGATACCACCAAAATATAGTTAAGGGTCAGTACTTTCACTTACATTCGTAAAGTTTATCTGATTATAATCATTGTTGCAAAATAGGTATCTAGATTAATAATTATTTTCAAACATTTACTAATTCATTTTGATTCTATCACCAGATTGATATGGATTTTGATGTCCTCCAGGACACCGCAAATGGCCTCGTGTCCAAATGGGATAAGATAAAGGAAGTCTTGAGACAGTTATCGTCGTTGGACAGTAACGTGAAAGAAAAATCAGTCAAGGGACTCTTGGATCATGTCGAAAAACATGAAGTAACCGAAAGTAAGTTTTTGTCTAATCGTAATACTACTTTTATTTTTATTGCCTGAGGAAGCACTTCCAAATGATAATAGCGAGGCATGTCGCATCTTGAACCGTCGAGCTGTCAAGAATATTACGGGTATGCAGATGAATGGAGTTGTAATGTCATGGTATGGAAATCAGACCCCCGATGAAACTCAAATAAGTAACGTTTATCCAGGATTTAATATAGTAAGAAAAGGTACATGTCAGCATTCACTTGGGTATTCCCCAAGTGAATGCTGATATAAGTCATGAAATTCTTGGTAAGCTTTTGACGATAAGGCTAAATTGGAAATGGCTTTGGCTAGTCGAGGAGGCAGGCGAGTCAGTTTGATGAATTTTTGTAACAGAAGATTTTGTCAAGGAAATCGGTTCGTATCGGCTAATTTCGTGAGAGGATGGCTATCAGGAGCTTTTGATGTTTCAGGTTTATCGCTTAAGGTTTATAGTAACGCGTGTGAAGCGTGCGCATGCGTTAGGTTGAAGAACATTTTTGACAGTCATATCAAAGTTTCTGCAAATTTTCTGAAGGTTAGTGTTTGTATTGGTGAAGAAGGTGAGCATATTACCGGATTGAGAAGTTTACTGAATGCAGAAATAAAATATTCTGGTAAGGTTTTACAACTTCCGCATTCGTATACGATCTATGTTGAAGACTCGACTTTACCGCAATCACTTGATCTTATTCGCGTTTTTCGCTGCTGCAACATAGATATACTTAGGGATACCCTTTTACAGATACACCAATGCTCACCGCACTGGTCACAATGCTATTTTTGATCACATCATTCATGTTGTCGATTGTTCTGATAGAAGCGAAGGGATTATTTATAAGTTGTTGAATTGTAGGTGTAACGTCGATTTGATCGTTATACCAAAAAGAGACGTAATATACTCCTATAATTCATTCGTTGACTGGATACACGATCAATTGTTTATCGTTGGTGCGATGGATAATAATTTTCGAGAAATGTTAAGGCGATCGATGATATGGTATCCGATCGAATGACTTGCTAAGTTTAAATACCACTCCACCGTTCGCTGGCCTTCATGTGGATATAATCACAAGTCCTCTACCGAATGTCACTTATGGTTTAACTAGTCCGCAACACCTAGTCATCATCAACCATGGCTGCTTTTGGCGGGTGCTAACATCTGAGGTAATCCTCAGAAAGAGCCGTTTGAAGTTAGAGCCATGTTGTCAATGTAAAAAATATATTTAATGCAAAGAATGTTTGTTAAGCAACTTTTTCATCACTTACGCTTGACCCTAGGTCATGTTTTTCTCTCAAAAATTCAACTTTAAAAGTAAACGTTTGCGCATGGGGCGGAATGGGGTGGGGTGCCCCTTTAATAGGGTTGCGGTGTCACAATTTTTCCGCCTTCTTTTGGAAACAGTAGACACATATAAGATAGTTGATGAACGCATCTATAACCGTGACGGAACGGAGTTGACTGTGAATCCAAAGGGCCATAACAAAATTTTAGCCTTAAAAGGAAAACGTCAGGTAGGCACCTTAACTTACGCCGAACTTGGAGAAACCACAACGGCTGAAATCTGTTCTTCTGATACTGGAGCATACATGCCACCTATGCTAATCCTTCCTGATGTCAACAAGAAGTCTTCGTTTCCCTGCTTGTCGCCAGAAGCTTCGCCTATTCCAAAACAGTTAAGATAGCTAATCGCAGGAGAGGTAAAACAACAATATCAACCAACTCCGTATAAGGAAGAACTAGAGGCAGCTGCAGCTGCAAAAAAGGTTTCGCAAAAGAAGAAAGAAGGTGTTAAAAGAAAAATTAATGGCCATTGGAATGAAGCAAGTAGCATTTCGAAAGAGAAGCAAAACTCTTCCAGGAAAGTGTCGATTAAAAAGGTAGATTCTTATTAATCTTCAGATGAGAATAGCGACGTAGAATATCTTTACTGTTGTGAATACTGGTCCAAGTCTGTTGAAGGATGGATTGCCTGTTCAGCGTGTCACAAAGGGGCACACAATACCTGTGTGAGGCGTTGATAGCGATGACGACGAATTTCAGCTTGTTTGTAAGAAGTGCCAATCCTTAGTGGATTTTTGTCTGATTTTGTCTAAGGGCATAAGCTATTTGAATAAAGCAAATAATAAAATTGTGGGTTTAGTCTATGCTGCCTACCCAAATAAATAAAATTCGAAATGTTCAAAATTAATATCAGTCGTAAGTAATTTTGGATTCCAGTTTGAACTAACAATCAAAATGCTTGGTCAAATCTTTGATTGAATATTTTGAACAAGAACTGGACAATAAGGGACCACTTTTACCGCTTCATGCTGTAAGAGAGGTGAGTTATTTAGAAATAGAATTTTGTTCTTTACTGATTAATCTAATTTTTCAGAGAGTGGTTAATGCTTTAGGACTCTCCATCAGAACTGTTTCCCGTATTTCTTCTACCGCAGAAGTGGAGAGTCCAAAAAGAACACGTAGTAGGTCGAAGTCTCTGACTACTGAACTGAATCCAGTACAAAAGAGTGAAATACGAAATGAAATATATGATATGTGTAAAAACAGTAGGTGATCTAGTGAGTATTTGAGTTTATAGGCTTTTGAATAGTTTGATCTTCCATGAGAGCATATAACCTTGAATACGTTACTGGAAAAATTTAAATCAAAGAGTAAGTATGAAGGCTCTAGATCATCTCTGGCCATACTACTTACTGAAAGATATAGGTTTCAAATATATAAAAGATGACCCAAGACGTGGTATAATGGAACGAGATCATATTGTCCATGCCCGAATTATATTTCTACTTGAATATACAAGGAATATGGAGAACAAATTTTATGAATGTGTTTTTATTGATGAGACATGGGTTTTTCAAGATGGAATAAATACACGTTCCTAGCAGGATTCTAATGTCAAAAGTGCTACAAAGACAAAAGTTGATGGGAAAAGTTGAGCTACAATTATTGTGAATAATGCCAGATCAAATGTTCAATTTTGGGTTTCTGTACTTTTCATAAATAGTTTGATTATTGCCAATACTTAGGTTTTTATATGTTCACTGTTTTTTACTTCTTATGGCATTCAGCTAAGATGGGTTGAGAAGGAAAGTTTTGACCATAATTGATATTCAAATTGCTTTTTGTTCTAAACTAAAATACCACATTATTATTTTGCAGATATATAATATTACATGCAGGCACTTCTAGAGGTTGGATACCAGAGGCTCTCCTCATGTTTTCTGGAAAATCTGATAATCCAGATTATCAAGGTGAGATGAATGAAGATACTTCCTAAAATGGTTTGAATTCCAACTGCTTCAAAAACTAGAGAACCCTTCATTAATGATAATGGATAATGCTAGTTATCATTGCACAATTTGCAAAGAAATTTCCAAAAATCACTGGAAAAAGGAGGAAATTAAAACATAGCTCACAAATAATAATATACATTATGAAGAACACTTTTAAAAACCTCAATTGCTACAGTTGGTTAAAATGTGAGTATATTGAACTTTCGTGCCATTACATAATTGAAATTGCTCAAAACCTTAAAAGCTCAACGTTTCATTTGCAGAAACCAACCAAAAAATATTTATTTAGCTCACCAACTAGCTGAGCAATATGGCCATAAAGTTTTGCGACTTCCACCGTACCATTGCATTTTCAATGCAATTGAGAATATATGGGGCATATGTAAAAATTATTACAATGCACACATTGACCGAGATGGTAGTGGTCGAGAAAATGCAGTTCAATTGTGGAGGGAGGAAGTGCAGCAAGAAGAGAAATACTGTAGTCAATCATTACAGGTTATGGATTCATTAGAGCCAATAGATAGTACAGTTATGGATGAAGTAGATAGTATCATCGAAGAAATAGAATCATCAGGCAAGGTTAAAGTTCGTGTGACTTGTGGCGGTAAGTCTTGTGTTAGTTTTCAGGTCGCGCAATGGCCTCTAACATGACCTAACGACTACTAAGTAGCCGGGACCACCGTCTTTACTTGTCTTCCGAAACACGGAGCGGCGATTAAATTCGTTGGAGTGTCCCGGGGATCGAACCCAGTACCTTGCGGTCAGCATTCCACCACTCTACCGCTGAGCCATCGCCGCTCAAATCAGGCAAGGTGATATATATATATACACTATATATATATATATACATTATATATATATAATATATATATATATATATATATGTATATATATATATATATATATATATATATCTATATATATATATATATATATATATATATATCTATATATATATATATATATATATATATATATATATATATATATATATATATATATATATATATATATATATATATATATATATATATACATATATATATATACATATATATATATCTATATCTATCTATCTATATATATATATATATATATATATATATATATATATATATATATATATATATATATATATATATATATATATATATATATATATATATATATATATATATATATATATATATATATATATATATATATATATATATATTAATATATATATATATATATATATATATATATATATATTTTTATAATTATATATATATATATATTTATATATATATATATATAATATATATATATATATATGGTTGTCTGGTTTTCCCGGGTTTGTATCCGCGTATGGGCTTCGTCTTCGTTTGAAGACTGCTCGACGGTTCGGCAAAATCACATTTGCCATCTTCAGGTAGCTCAGTTCAGTGTATTCATTCCGAACAAGAAGAGCTACCTGAAGATGGCAAATGTGATTTTGACGAAACGTCGAGCAGACTTAAAACGAAGACGAAGCCCATACGCGGATACAAGCCCTGGAAACCAGACAACCAGATTATCTCCGCGAGAACTGAATCAATATATATTATATATATATATATATATATATATATAAATCATATATATATATATATATATATATATATATATATATATATATATATATATATATATATATATATATATATATATATATATATATATATATATATATGTTAAATACAATTATATACTATGGTAGATTCTCTCTCAAGAAAAAAAACACAATATACACATGAAAAGGATATTTTCAAAAAGACAATAATTGAAAATGGACACAAACTTAACAGTTTTGTGATAAGCACATTAACTTTGATTCCTGAGCAGGAGCAAAAAGCAGTAACAACCAATGAATCATATATGCCTCTTGACAAAACAAACGGACTCTTCATGATGAATGCAACTTATCTTTATACCAATCCTCCACCTTACGGGTATGGCACCCCTGCACCTTATGTAGCATCAACGGTATCAAGAGCATATGAATACTCAAATTCACAATTGGAAGAAAACAAAATCAATCTATATGGTCATGAAGTTATAGAACCAAGTGTAGTAGATATAAAAGATTTCCCAAAGGAAGGGGTAACAGGTTCATTCCATTCACACACTGTATCTATGTACACTAATAGATTTTTAAAGAGATTTTGTGCTGAAAATGATAAATGTACAGAAGAGACTGTTCATTGACTAAAGAGAAAAGGGGCAGAAGAGTTAAGCAGAGGGAAGACAAACCTGGGACCCTGAAACGTTGAAAAGAGCGTCACTTGTCAGAAGGCATACAATACTTTGTTACTTATTAAAAACCAATCTTGGCAAGACCCCAACAACCATGCTTGATGTCCTACTATATTGGATGGAAATGTATGACCTTCAAAGAATAAAATATACAAAGAAAAACATTTTTTACAGTAACGCAAATACAGATATAATAAAGAATTAAAACATTAGAGAAGAATATCAAAAGCAGATCATAAAATACTCTTCTGACAAACAGATGATACAGCTAGCACCATAAAATGGTTGAATGACTATTCAAGAAGTTTTTGTAGCTATATCAAACATGCATGAGAGAGGGAAAAAAGATAGAAGGGCAATAGCATCAGGATCAATAATCATAAGGTTTCTTTCTAAAAGTTGTTGAAGAATTTCATTTAAAACTATCCAAGCTTATACCAGGTTCAACTATAGCTTATAGAGGTGAAGAAAAAAAGAGAAAGATAGCTGCAGAATTAGAGCAGGCAACATTTCAAACTGTAGTAGATGATGCAGTATCATTACAAGGCACTTAGGATGCTACAAAATGGAATGAATGCTTGAGCCCCTTTCTTGTTTAATTTGGTACATGAGATTTTCCTCTCTCCCTCTCTATCGCTCTGAAAATGGTTTACCAATTCCCAAGGAGGATCATGAATTATTAAGAAGAATTTGTAACCTTACATTTTCTACATGTCAATAAAAAGAATACATCTAGGGGCTGGATACATATTAGTTAAACTGATGAAATATACACAAGGATGAACTGAACAGAAATAAAGGAAGAATCAGCTCTCTCCCCACAATTAGAATTTGGTTTTAACAGGTTAAACATCTATTGGAGCCAGGTGATTATTTAACAGCCTCTCCTGGTTTTTTAATGGGCATGCTCAACGCTGCTTCTACTACTATAGGGACTGATCCCAATATTAGGAATTGAAACAACCAAATACTTCAATTAGATGTTTGAGGTCAAGTGATGACTCTATGACCATGTTTTCGGCAACTGACCCACACACTCTTATAAAAATCATAAAGTTCACTTACAATTTATTAAGATTATTCGGTATTAATCCTTCTAAGGAGAAGTCCATCATCTTTCCAAAAGGTTTCGGGGAATACACTAGTTGGTATCAAGATGGAAACTTTATTGGGCAATGTGGAGTAGAAACGAGTTCCCTGAAACCCGGAGGACAGAATGTGCAAGATGATGCGAACAATGTAGCTTCATTAACATTGAACTTGTTGAGAACTTATACTATCAATCCTATGGGGAGCGTAAAGGGGGTGTATAGGGATACCGTTAACACGGCCATCCTGTGATTAGTGCCGAAACGTCGAGCAGACTTCAACGAAGACGAAGCCCATACGCGGATACAAACCCGGGAAACCAGACAACCAGATTATCTCCGCGAGAACCTGAAAATCAATATATATATATATATATATATATATATATATATATATATATATAATATATATATATATATATATATATATATATATATATATATATATATATATATATATATATATATATATATATATATATGTTAAATACAATTAAATACTGGGGTTGATTCTCTCTCAAGGAAAAGCAGACGATATACACATGAAATGGACTAGTTTCAAAAAGACAAATAATTGGATAAATGGCACAAATTAACAGTATTTGTGATTGAAGACACATTAACTTTGAGTTCTGAGCAGGAGCAAAAAGCAGTAACAACCAATGAATCATATATGCCTCTTGACAAACAAAACGGACTCTTCATGCGATGAATGCAACTTATCTTTATACCAATCCTCCACCTTACGGGTATGGCACCCCTGCACCTTATGTAGCAGCAACGGTATCAAGAGCATATGAATACTCAAATTCACAATTGGAAGAAAACAAAATCAATCTATATGGTCATGAAGTTATAGAACCAAGTGTAGTAGATATAAAAGATTTCCCAAAGGAAGGGGTAACAGGTTCATTCCATTCACACACTGTATCTATGTACACTAATAGATTTTTAAAGAGATTTTGTGCTGAAAATGATAAATGTACAGAAGAGACTGTTCATTGGCTAAAGAGAAAAGGGGCAGAAGAGTTGAGCAGAGGGAGACAAACCTGGGACCCTGAACGTGAAAAGAGCGTCACTTGTCAGAAGGCATACAATAACTTTTGTTACTTATTAAAAACCAATCTTGGCAAGACCCCAACAACCATGCTTGATGTCCTACTATATTGGATGGAAATGTATGACCTTCAAAGAATAAAATATACAAAGAAAAACATTTTTACAGTAACCAAATACAGATATAATAAAGAATTAAACATTAGAGAAGAATATCAAAAGCAGATCATAAAATACTCTTCTGAACAAACAGATGATACAGCTAGCACCATAAAA
>JARQZK010000432.1:7500-12500 GCA_030704885.1 Cynegetis impunctata
CAAAAACGTCGAAAACTTGTGTCACTTCACACCCATATTTATATCTTTATCATATACGGTCTGTTTAGCGCGAATAAATTTTTATTTTCAATATAATATCATTCATTTTTCATAATTGTTTTTTTAGAAAAATGTTAACATATTTTAGTGAACTAATTTTTATCAAAATATTTCTTATTCGTATAGTAGGATTCGTTTATTAGGAAAAAACTGATATTTGCAGGTGCAAAACATTTATTGAATATCCAGCTTAAGCGAAATGTTTTTTGTTCTCGAAAAACCATAATAATTCCTAATCTGCTTGGTGAGGTTTCTAGGAACTACTACCATAAACAGGTGTTGGCAAGAATTTCGCAATGATGTGCCGCAATGACTTGATGGTCCGAACCTTTCCAGGATAGTGCACCACATATTCAATTTGTTTGTATGATACTATTTTTTTCCTGTCTCGTAGGAAATTTACAGGATAATGACACTTTATTATGGAGATTTGGTATCGTCACTTCAGGCATGGCCTCTGGATGAACGGACGCTTATCCGGCAGTTGGCTTGAGTTGGCCCTTCGTTCGAAAAACTTACTTTTATGGATACTTTTCAGGAAAATTCTGTGCATTTTATCAGTTATGCCCACTTATAGTGACGCCATCTTGGTCAAACGAACCGTTGAGAATTGGTAATTTTTCAAGAGGTGTGTAACTTGTACTATAGTTGATGCGTGTCTACACAAAAAAACTATTGATTGAATGGCGAGAAAGATGAAATACATCCAAATATTTTTTTAATCATATAGAACTAGATCACTGAGAATTGTGGGAAACGAAAACAACCAACTAGAAAAACATTGTTTTTGGGATCTGTCATTCCAGCTGGCGCACTTTGGCGGCCAGAAAGAAGTTTTTATTTCCAACGTTAACATATGCAAATGCATGTACAAGTTTCTGGTTTCTTACAAATTGCGGCACAGGCACAATAGGTGAAAAATGGAAACAGCAAATTTTGCAAAGCGTAGAATCCATAAGTCTACAGATTGCTGTTGCACTCTGCATATCCAAATGCAAGTGATAAGCTATTATTGGTTTCCGAAGTCAAAAAATATTATGTAGCTAGAGAAAATCATTTTAGAGAAGATGAAAAGATTGATTTATGGAAGGTATAGAAAATCAATCTGAAGACTCAAATCCGAGAACGACGGTCTGTTCTTTGCATTCTACAAAAAAAATTATATATTTCCATGGTAATGAAATTTAGGTCAATTTTCTTTGTCAATAAAAATTCAACATGCTTCAGTCAACAAGAGATTTTTGAAGAGAAACGCCGTTCCTTCCTATAATATACTGAAAGCTTGTGTATAATAGAAAGGAATTTGAAAGCAGACTCAGCACGTTCAGAAAGAATTGATCGAGGCGTTAAATCTGATACTTTAGAGAATACTCAAGATATCGAAAAATATTCTCCATCAAACCATGCGGGTTTTAACCAAGATTTTCATACAGGAAGAGACCATCTCAATTTCGTAAAGAAAGTTTTTTGGCGAAAGCCTTAAATTTGTGATCGAAGGTGATATCACATTCACAATGTGTGTACACTTTCCATTGAGCCCAGCAGCACATGAACAAGTGCAAAATAAAATTTCTCTTCTTCTATAAACTCTTCATCAATTTCATGAGGTTTTTCTCTGAAGTGGTAAATAGATTGACCAAAAGCTGTAAAGTTGACGATACCAGTCCTCGACCTCTCTTAATTTTTCCCAAATGGTATTATGAATTTGCATCTTTCGAAACTTCTCTGCATTGTCACTGAAGTAAATTTTCACATGCATATCGCTTCACACTTTCACTTGAAACTTATATTGATATGAAACACTCAAAGAAATTTTCAAATCTCTCATACAACCCGTGTTCAAAGTTGGTTCTGAAGCGCTATGTTTTGACGTTATCACCTAAGCTCCGCCTCTATGTCAGATTCTAATACTGAGACTCCTTTTTTTTTTGATGTATTACACTTGTTGGTACAAACCTTCCCCGGGAAAGAATAACGCTCCAAATGTTCACTTTATCACGGAGTATTTTGTATCGTCAGATCGGGCATAGCCTCCGAATGAACGGATGCTTAGCCTGAAAGTTATTGGGGTCGAAAAACCGACTTTTATTCTCACTTTTCAGGAGAATTCATTAATAATGCCCACCTATAGTGACGCTCTCTTAGTCAAATGAACCGTTGTGAATTGGTCAGTTGCAACATTTTCAATGAGTATGTATCTTGAATCATGAGTTTATATATATATATATATATATATATATATATATATATATATATATATATATATATATATATATATATATAAAATATATATATATAAATATAAATATATATATATATATATATATATATATATATATATATATATAATAAATATATATATATATATATATATATATATAAAAAAAAATAAAATATATATATATATATATATATATATATATATATATATATATATATATATATAAATACGTGACTGAATCATAACAGGGGTACATAGAATTGTAAAAACAGCAAATTGCTAACAAGATACAACAAATTTAGGGTGAGAAATCGTTTATCGTTCTCAAAATATCTTTCGGGCTCAATATTCTTTCGATAAAAAATTGCTCATCTATAAGCATGACGGAAAATTCTCGCATTACTGCGAGTCTTATACATAAGGCATTATTAAAATGAGATTGGGGTATAATAATTAGTGCATTCTTTTTGATTGTGATTAAAATGATTGCCAAAAATGAGAACCAAGTTACTACTTCAATGTTTTGTTCTTCTTAAAAGATATTCTCAAGACTTTTGGCGTGAAAGATAAGTGGAATGTATTTTTAAATTTATATTACTTTTCCTGCATGTTAACCAATAATATAAATAGGAAAGGAAGCTATATCTACGTTTCTGCATAGAAAAACTGTTTCATAGATATGGTTTTGCAGTATTGAACGATTTCACCTCAATGATAAATATATTTTAGTAGTGAGGATACATACAAGAAACACGAAACAAAATACGGTTTTCAGTGTGGATGAGAAGAACTGCCAAATTGTGAACGTGTAAAAATCCTCATTCATTTGTTATTTATGAAAGTGTTGATACGAATATCCTCTGTGTAGGTATGTCTGATACCTGAAACAATGTTGGTTTAGTTGGCCATTTAACCCCTTCTGATAATGAAAAAAACATAAAACTCGGACATTCACAGCACTCTATAATTCATGGAAATCGATCTTAAGAATTACTGTTGTTTTTGGTGAAGCACATAGATTATCGAACTAAACACTGTTATCATTTTTCTCTAATATCTAATATCTTTCTTCTAATATATATTTGACAATTAAACAAAAACATCAAATTTGTCAACAATTAGTGAAAATCGAACTTGAAAAACTATGGTTCACTTTTTTGAACATACCAAGTAACACAAATATTATAGGACTAAATACTGTTAACGCCCTTCTTTCTTTGAGACTAAAAGGTTATTGAAATTGTGGAAAGATTTACTTAATCTAACGCATACTGTTAAAAAGAAAGTGACTCAGTTCTGTCTTCTCAAATATATTAATTAACTAATTTGACCTCAAAACAAGTGAAATCACAAAACTGTTTTCTTGTTTTTGAAATCAATTAAAATTTTGTTTGGACGGTTCTAAAAAGAATATCTCTTCGATGAAAAAATGATAGCTATTGATGATCATTAGTTCAACGTTGAGCATTTTCAATATTTTAAAATACATAAAAAATTAATTTAGCCACAAAAGCATATGAAAAAAAATCATACAATTTTCATTAGTTTCTCAAATTACCATGCGAACAAAATGTCATTCAGAGAACGACATTTTGATATGTGACATTTTAACGAAAAAAATAATTTTTTTATCACAATCGATGGAAAATAATAGAGAGTTGTTTCGCCCTTTATTGTTGCTCATTGATATTATCCATCCATCTACCGAATGTGATAACCAACCCAACACTTCAAACGGTCTTATGGTTTCTTCTTCGCAATACAATAACATATAAATATGACACAGCGCCACCAGTCGGAAACAAATGAACCACGTCATTCAGACAGGTGAATCAGTTCGGCAATGAGAACTCGTCACCACACTACTATTTATGCTAACCTAGAGCAAGGTTTGAACATTATATTGATGTAATGCAACATATACAGTATACACACCGATAGTAGCAATCGCTCCGAATTTCGTTCATCTATAGGACAATGACTGAAATTCAATTTTATAATCATATATTAATTACATGATATATTTGGCCAAAACCAATATGGTTAATCGGAATTATTTTGATATGGTCCGTTTTATAGGTGGACTTAAAAAAGTTGCCTCATAAAAGAGCTTATATTCATAAACCAATTTTGAATGCCATAAGCTATACACCTTATCTACGAACCCAATATTCGAGGAGGATGAATGAGGAAAATCCTTCGTGTAATTAGGTAATTGTTATTCATACAGCTCTCCTTCAATTTCGCTCTTGAACGTTGCCGCCTCGAATTTTTATTCAATCAGAAACGTTTTCTTACGTCAACTTTTGTTCAATTTTTGTGAGGAAATTTCTACCTTAGTACTCCAGGAAAATTGCTCATCTTAATAATGCATTCAGCGTTTCATAATAAAGCTATGCATATGCTTTCCTTTTCATTACTGAGTGCAAATATGACATTTGATATTCCTTATATCCGTTTTATTGTTAGTACACCGTTTCTTATTTAAATGTATTCATAAAAGTGGGTATTGTATTCACACTATTGATATCAGCTTTCTGAATATTCTTATCTCAGCTGAGACCAACAAAATGTATGCAATGTGAGTCTTGTTTCTCAAAAATAATATCTCAATTCCGAAAAAGGGGAATCTAGAAAGATGAGAGCTTCATGAAATAAATTTGTTCTAACTAATACTATTTGTACCCTTTTTTTCTTACGCCTCGAAATGTCTTCGTTC
>JARQZK010000432.1:15000-16294 GCA_030704885.1 Cynegetis impunctata
TATATAAATCTCTTGATAATATATTAGCAATAACAGGCTGGTTGAATCTTAAAAAACCTCGATTTAATTAATAAGTTGACGTTTCACTACGACATTCATAGTTATTCAAAACTTTTGAAAAAATTGAAAATTCTTTGAAACATTTATTGACTTGAAAAAATTGAATAGATAAGATTGATCTGTCTTTGTTAAATTCTTTCAGTCTAATATTAACATTCAAAATTGTTATCATTAGAAGGCAAGGGAAACTACAGAATTTTTACCTATGTAATGTTCGAAAATAATAATAATAGGGTACTATTTATTTAACAGAAAAGAAATTAGTCACGGGAAAATATTAAAAAAAGTAGAGCAGAATTATCGTATAGAACGTTTTATATGGAAGCAGCCGTTGACACGTGTTTCGGACTCTTTGGTCCTCATCAGAACGGCGTAGCCTAAGTATTGGATTGGAAATTTTTTGGAGATGAAAATAGTTTAATAAATAAAATCCTGTTTTGGAAGAATATCACTTATTTGTGGTTTATTGTTTGAACTCTCCGGTATGGGAGATTTGGTCAAACTTTGCCACGGAGGCGATTAATTCCATCCGAGAGATCTCAGAAAGAGTAAATTAATATTAAAAAAGAAAATTAGTTTTGGGAAAATATTAAACAAGTAAAGCAAAAATTATCGGTATAGTTCGTGTATATGCAAGTAGCCGTTTTTAATGAAATTTTTATAATAAAATCCTCTGTTATGGAAGAAAATCACTTATTTGTGGTTTATTGTTTGAACTCTCCGGTATGGGAGATTTGGTCAAACTTTGCCACGGAGGCGATTAATTCCATCCGAGAGATCTCAGAAAGAGTAAATTAACATTAAAAAAGAAAATTAGTTTTGGGAAATATTAAACAAGTAAAGCAAAAATTATCGGTATAGTTCGTTTATATGGAAGTAGCCGTTTTTAATGAAATTTTTATTTAGAATTTCAAATTTTTTAAATGAAAAAATGTACTTACAATATAAGACAATGTAGTTTGGGATCATTGCCATATTTTCAGCTTGCAATATTTAATTATTTATTCGAATTGTTGTTGCCTGTGATTTATTTTTAATCTCTTGATAATTATTAGCAATAACAGGCTGGTTGAATCTTAAGAAACTCGATTTAATTGATAAGTTGACGTTTCACTACGACATTCATAGTTATTCAAAACTTTGGAAAAAAATTGAAAATTCTTTGACATTTATTGACTTGAAAAAATTGAATAGATAAGATAGATCTGTCTTGTTAAAAATGCTTTCAGTCTAA
>JARQZK010000433.1:0-2500 GCA_030704885.1 Cynegetis impunctata
CTTCTAATCCATTATTTCGCAACACCGTACAAAAATCGTGCGACAAGGGGAAAAATTCGAGGGTTGCAACCCCCTTCTCTTTCCGTGGTCCGGGGAGTGATTTGAAAAAGTACGGCTTCGGTTCCAAAACATTATTTAGACACTCAAAAGTTATATTAAAAATAATGCCGTCAAAAAATCTATTGTTCATTTGAATGTATATTAAAATAATTATCTTAATTGCATGATATACCTACTTGATTATTAAAGCTGTAAAATCATTTGACTCTGTACGGCCAACTTTTCTTTTAACATGATATTGTAAAATTTAATTGTTCTATAGTATTGCCGTTCAAAAGAAACTGTTCTAAAAAAAATTATAGAGAAATACAGAAACTGAAATTTTTCGAATTATTGCGAAAGTTTAAATATTCATACATTAATAAAATTTAGCAATTTTCTACATTTTACCTTTGTTTTAAATAGTATTAAGATAAATAAATTACGAAAAAATGATGCCGTACATTTTAATGCAGATCATATCTATTAGGCTGATGAAAATGACGATATATATGTAAATTATATTTATTTAATATTTTTATTACTTTTCTATCAATATGAACTTTCAGATTTGTACGGCATTTACTTTTTATAAATTATTGCATTAAGTACAAATAAACTATCTAAATGCCATATAAAAAATATCTTCATGAATTTAACCTACATTTCGTTATATGGATTTTTCCTAGAGTTTGTTTCCCCCTACAAACCTTTGGATCAACGAAAATGTACGGCATGTAAAAAAATATTATCTATGCATAAAATACTTTCAAAATAAATTAATTTTATGTTGTTTCAAATCACCCCCCGGACCACGGAAAGAGAGGGGGTTGCAACCCTCGATTTTTTCCTCTTGTCGCATGATTTTTGTACGGCGTTGCCAAATGATGGATTAGAAGCTGTATTGAAACAGTATGAAACTGATGCCGTACAGAATGAAATGACCAAATTTACCCTGGAAATTGTCAGAAAATCAAAAAAATTTACCGACTTTGTGGCGCACCATTTTTTTACGGCAGTGCGCGTTTTCTCATTATTTTTCATGAATCTTTCCATGGTAAAAATGCCGTACAAAAATATATGACCAAAATGTACTCCCTCTACCGGCACTTTTGAATTCTCACCAGCACTCAGTTGGACAGCTTTCAAGTGACGGCATAGTGCTGAATCTTATTATTTTATGCTCTTATATCGTCCTATATACATCACCTGGTGGTTCATATGACCCATCCATTTTTTGATATGGGCCTGTAGTCTATAGGTCTTTAGGTGTTTTTTGTTTTAAATTCGTTTAAAGGCAATTTGTTGTTCTTAGAAAGTAAAACGCCAATCGGTAGTTCGAACCTTTCGAATCGGTAGATTTTAATTTCATGAATAATGTTAAGAATTATGTATTTATGCAAACCATGTATTTCAAACTATTTGTTTTTTAGATTGATTAACTAGGTGAGAATTTTGCATTTGCCAATCCATGTATTGTTTTGTGATTTGAGTTGTTCATTTCAGCCTTGAAAAAGTTGCAAAGTAGCATTGAAACGTCGGCATTGTTAATAAATTAATAATAAACATTTTTTGTCCAGAAAACTGTAAGTTTTATCCGAAAATATCTGTTATATTCTGGATTATTATGATCCGGAATGATAATTAATAAGACACGAAATTAAGTTTGATACTTCTTTATTCCATTTCATTTTCATACTGGCTTGCACATCTGAAAGCACAGGTGTTTCCCGGACGATGCGCCGATGCTGCATTGTCACAAATTAAAATATAAATAATTCGATACATTACACTTCTCCCCTACCAACAAAAATTATAATAATAAGTAACTAAACAAAAAAAAATTTTAGTCATACGTTAAGCGTGTGGACTGGTTTAACGACCCATTTCGGGCGATTCACTGCACCAGCACTCCTAAAATATTAGGAGATATTGTCAAATCTACCTCTTCAATAGGTTCACTTCCTGTGGAGTTATTCTTTTGATAATTTTCAATTATTTGCGCTTCATAATGACATATTTTTAATTTGATTCCAAATGTCTCTTCCATACTACATTCTTTAATGAAGGAATCCTCATTAAATAGGTAGACTTAGCCAATTTTTCTTCAACTACCCCTTTAACCATGAGGCGTTTTTGGGAGGATTCTTATAATCTCTAGCGATAAACATTTTCTAACACGAAAAACAATAGACATCAACGACACAAAACGCTTCCATCTATATTCACTCATCTCCAACGATGCGCGAATACCAAGACACAGTGATCAGCCACCACCCTCATATTCAAAATGTCGAAAGCCTTTCATCACCATCATATTCTTTCTTTGTAATTCTGTTTTTTCAAAACTATATATATATATATATATAATATATTATATATATATATATAATATATATGATATTATATATTATATTATATATAATCTATTATATTATATAATATATATATATATATATGT
>JARQZK010000433.1:10000-16236 GCA_030704885.1 Cynegetis impunctata
CTTGAAATCAACTAAAAAAATGGTGGTAAAAACTTTCAATGAAATGAAGATACATATTAAATATATGGATACAACGCAGGCGAGTTTCAAGTGTAGAGTATCAAAGTTAGGTGTAAAGAAGTTTCAATAAACTCTCAGCAAATATTCAATAGAATTATATGCATCTTTGAGAGTCCTGTTAAATTGAAATCTTATTTCGAGTTCGCATTAGCATGGCACTCACCTTCATTATTTGAAGATACATTACTACGAAAAGGTATGAAAGCATCGTTCCTGAAACTATTTGAAGGTGCGATCGTATAAGAAACCTTTAACGCAAATGAAGCTGTTTTTGTGAAAGATTAAAGATAACTGTTTTATGCAGTGGATTGGAAAATATGTAGAAATCTCTTTCAAGGGAATAGTAGACTCATATTTAAAATATGTATTTGGTAAGTACTTGGAAATGAAGTAACAGTCGTTTTCGATGGGTATGCCAACGTTCCAACCAAGAAATAACAAGAACAAGGAAGAGAATCAAATAAATTTTCCCACACAATTTTTTGTGGTGATAATACAATTTGCACAACACAACACGCAGATTTTCTAGAAAATCCTCAGAGCAAGGAGAGGTTAATAGAAGCAGTTGCAACGAGGTTTGTTGCTGGAGGTATTTGCGTGGTTTCTGCGGAAGATGACGCCGATACTGTCATTGCCGACCAAGCAATTGAGCACGTGCAAAGTAATAATACTTCTGCTGTTGTGCGAACTGATACAGATCTCTTGGGTTTACTTATGTTGCAGATTTACGGCTTTCTATTGGCTCTACAGCTGCTCATGGTTGTTGTAGTTCAATCCTAGAAAACTTCTAAAGACCTCACCTAGTCGTAAATATGAAGTTGCTCCTAATACCTATACATTCAAGGTGCTCTGAATTTTCCATGAGTTAATTCTCATATTGATTTTAAGGATTTCATTAATGACTTTCCAAGAAGAGAACTTGTTCTACTAATATCTTGCAATTGTAAAACACTTTGTGTTACGAATGTTAGTTGCCTTCATGCTTGGTTCGATTGCATGTCTATGTGTGGACACTGTAGTGGAATGATTTTCAACAATATTTGGACCTAATCAACGAAATGTAGGCAGTGAACATCTTACAAAAGAAAATAAGAAACACAAAGTGAAATTAAAAGTGTCCACTGCGCAGGAAATAATTAGTTAAAATGCACTATTCTTGATATATTTACTGCAAAACTTAAATAGTTTGCCAAGCATTGACATTATTTAGTAACACCAGAGAACCATAAATTTTTATGGCAAAAAAATGAACTATGGTAGGGAAAACTTAAAGAGAACGTCATTACATTGTTACTCCATTTCAACCGAATGACTATTCAAGATCATTAATAGCAGTATTAGCAGCGGTGCACTTCAGCGGTTAGCATTAACGGTCCTGCTAGGACCGGCGGCGCGGTGTCCACTACTGTTTCACCGCTCTCTATGGAAGCATATTTTAAACGGCAAGCGTTATCAGACCCATCATTTGAAAGCCAATTAAATTATCTATAAGTTTTGTTTGAAACATTTCTGCCCATGACGTAATGATTAGAAGCTGTAATTCGTTGAAGTTACTTTTTGTCTTTTGTAGTGACAGTTTTCTGTATATGATTAAGTATTACGGTGAAACTGAGCTATCTACATAAAAAATGAATGAAACAGAATTTATTTATAATATTGTTAGGAGTACAATTAAAAAAATATCACCCTGGTAACCTCATTAGTTTTCAAGCTGTAAGCACATAACCAGAGTACTGCTTTTTCAAGGTTGCTGAAGGGGCGGGGGAAAAAGCAAGAGGGGGAGGGGTCGAAACTTTGCGTTTTTCTAGTATATACTTTATGTGCTAACACCCTGCAAAAATTCAGCTTTCCCCTAATTAGTTGCGACACAAAACCTTCATTGACTGGGCTATTAGCTTTGTGTGAACTAGCCAGCGTACGCTAAGTACTCGACTAACTAGCTTCGTTAACTTCTAATGCCTCTACATGGTACCACTGCTGAGTCGGCATTGACGTGTTGCGCATGATGCCATGTAAATATATATCGCCCCCTTAGTGCAACAACTAGATAACTCGAATTTTATGCATTTTGAGTTATCCAGTTAAAGCTGACCTATTTTTCATGCTCTTTTCAATGCAACATCTAGATATCTAGTACGAGCAACCAAACTCGTTTAAATAGTGACCAGAAATAGATAACTCCGAAAATGCACATTCTATAACAAGACATCTTGAGCTATCTAGTTGTAGCACCGGCATTATTGAGTTACTCGCCGGCAACATCTTGGTCTCTATGAGATATCTAGTTGTGTGCTTGAAACAACAGGTAGGTTTCTGTGCTACTGAATTAGTTTTACAGTGTTTTTCAAACGGTGTTGATGCAAAAATGATATCAAGGGGTGAGAAGATTTTGGAAATTCTGCGTAGTCAATCACAAAATTTTGTATTTTTGTATCAAAGTCAACTACCTCTTAAAAAAGAAAAATACGACGACCTAATGTCTCTTTTCAAAATGAAACCTCCGGCACTCCCTAGCTTGTACGAAGCATTTTATCAGAGTCTCCCATTCTCCAAGGAGACCAAAGAAAAAGGCTTCATAACACAAAAATCTTCCGAAAGTGATGTCACTGATATTGATATTTAAGTCGTGTTAAGTGTTGAAATATTTTGTGTTTTAGTTGAACCATTTCTTGTTCATTTTTCATTCCAAATAAAGTTGTATTTAATAAGTGATTTGCTTTTAATTGCTAGTGGTTATAAATAGATAACTTTAGTTTTTTTTTGACTAGATTTTCAGCAACAACTAGATATCTCAAGTTTTTGGTCAAATTCTGCAAGTATATGAAACCTGATTGTCTATAAAATTGACCTATACATAATTTGATATTGCAAACATATCTCTATACACATCAAAATATTGTTGACTGGTTAACGGTTGTATTTTTTAAAGTTTTGAAACTTCAAAATCGATTATCTCGAAACTATAAATTTCAAGTTATCTAGTTGTTGCACTAAGGGGGCGATATATATATATATATATATATATATATATATATATATATATATATATATATATATATATATATATATATATATATATATATATATATATATATATATACAATTGAGTAAAGTAACTGCCGATGATTTTTTAAAAATATATTATTATAGCTGGGTATTCGGCAAGGAGTTATGATCTAAACAACCAAATTTGTCTCAGTCGACGTTTCGACTGCTTTATTGAGTCTTCCTCAGGACATCTACAATTTAAAAAGAATGACAAAGAATGTTTACAACCGAAACAGTTCGGTCTTATATATATAAAAAACAACAAAATTACATGTATAAAACAGTTTCTTGAACTCTAGTTCCTGCAATGTACAAGGGAATATACAACAAAAACTCATTTAAAACCGAAAAACATGTTAAAATAACGTGAATAAAGCTAAAATACAGAAATAAAGGGGCTCGAAATATCAACTAAAATGGTATAAAAATCTGACTGAAACTCAAAAACAAATGCCACCAATTTAATCAAATACTTACAAACAGATAGGTTGTAAGGCCCATAACATGACACAACTCTACAACAGCTCATTGTTTTGGAGTAAAAATTTTCTATTAATTTAATAATTTCTAAACGATGAGCCAAACATAACCTCACGAAAAACAATAACAAACCCAGATGACTGTCAAGCGACATTGTATTATCAGTAACCCGCGCATGTGGACAATTTCATAGACCGGAATATAACGATACTATGAAGAAGGTATAGCTAATTTATGAACATGAGAAAATATGATACTAAATATTAAATAGCATTCAGGGAGGATTTATCTAAACTTAAAACATATTTATATATTCCACTAAGACCAAGACAGAGGTGAATTACAAGAAGAGAGTGTTCATGGAGATGTGTTTCATATGTGATTTACGTGAAAGGATTAATTTTAGAGACGATATTGGTAATCTTAGTGGAATATATAAATATGTTTTAAGTTTAGATAAATCCTCCCTGAATGCTATTTAATATTTAGTATCATATTTTCTCATGTTCATAAATTAGCTATACCTTCTTCATAGTATCGTTATATTCCGGTCTATGAAATTGTCCACATGCGCGGGTTACTGATAATACAATGTCGCTTGACAGTCATCTGGGTTTGTTATTGTTTTTCGTGAGGTTATGTTTGGCTCATCGTTTAGAAATTATTAAATTAATAGAAAATTTTTACTCCAAAAACAATGAGCTGTTGTAGAGTTGTGTCATGTTATGGGCCTTACAACCTATCTGTTTGTAAGTATTTGATTAAATTGTGGCATTTGTTTTTGAGTTTCAGTCAGATTTTTATACCATTTAGTTGATATTTCGAGCCCCTTTATTTCTGTATTTTAGCTTTATTCACGTTATTTTAACATGTTTTCGGTTTTAAATGAGTTTTTGTTGTATATTCCTTGTACATTGCAGGAACTAGAGTTCAAAGAAACTGTTTTATACATGTAATTTTGTTGTTTTTATATATATAAGACGAACTGTTTCGGTGTGACATTCTTTGTCATTCTTTTTAAATTGTAGATGTCCTGAGGAAGACTCAATAAAGAGTCGAAACGTCGACTGAGACAAATTTGGTTGTTTAGATCATAACTCCTTGCCGAATACCCAGCTATAATAATATATTTATATATATATATATATATATATATATATAAAAATATATATATATATATATATATATAAATATATATATATATATATATATATATATATATATATATATATATATATATATATATATATGGTACGGACAACGTGATTAACTGAGCATTATTAATAAAGACCGGACATTATTAATAATGCCCGACGATCCGTGGTCCATGTAATAAGTCAGTGTATGGAAAAAAGGAAACAAAGGAAACACACGTGTTTTATTCCTTCCTGAAATATGTGTCAGGGAGGCGGGCAGCTTGAGTTTGGGATTAACTCCTTTAGCCAGATCAGAGGATACACTTATATGTACAAGTGCATTAAGGATATGCGAGACGGGATATTTATGAAACATACGGAGTGTGGGTAGGGTCAAGAGGATTAATACTGGCCCAGCATTTGTCTTGTAAGTTTGCAAGCAGTGACTTACATTACCATGAGGAAAACTCTGAAAAAACACTCATGGCAGACCAGTCGGCCCCAGGGTTTGAACTCGAGACCTCCCAAATACTAGCAAGTACAAAAATATTACTAAAAAGTTTGTGGCGTTGTATTTAGCTTTGTGTGAACCATGTCAAAAAAAAGATTAAGTGGCTAGTGGTTAAGCCTATAAAAAGTAGTGAGTATTTTTGTTGATTTTTTTCAGTTTACTTATTTTTGAACAATTTTCCTTAAAATTTTTATAGAAATAAATGTAGGTTACTACTGATGTTATTACATTTTCAACTGTTTATTTTTTAACTACTATGTTCAACAAATTATTTTTTGTTAACTTTTCATGATACTTATATAAGTTTAATTTCATACAATTAACAAAAACACTACAATTCACCTATTTTATTACTTTGCCCAAGATAGGGTGGGCATTATTCATAATGGCCAGGAAAAGTGATTAATAATGCTGTTTTAATCACATTGTCCAATTGAGTCGGGCTTTATGAATACAGACCGGCCATTATTGATAGTGCCCGGGCTTATCAAATTGCCCGTAACATATATATATATTATATATATATATATATATATATATATATATATATATATATATATATATATTATATATATATATATATATATGTATATATATTTACAGGGTGATTCACGGTGGTTGGCATATTAGACGTTTCTAGTGAACCATACAACGGATCACTTTGAAAATTCAATGTGAAGCATAATCGAATTTTCTCTACCCAACTGAAATATACATTTTGGCAATGCGGTGTTGCCACTTCTATTAGAAAGTAGTAGCAACTTTGATTTTTAAATTAGGAAAACTGCTAGAACTTCCTTTTCATCTATGTATCATACCTATACCTAACTAGTCAACTTAGGAGCACTTACTTTTGAAAATGTTCCTTGAACATGGTATCCCCATTCGGTATTTGCTAAGCATGTCATGATTACTCTTTCATAGTAACGTTGTGACAATCTACTTATAATATCGAGGTTACCTTCAAAACCGATGCAACAAAACTGTTCAAACGAAGTTCT
>JARQZK010000434.1:0-16190 GCA_030704885.1 Cynegetis impunctata
CGATAATACAAAGCGTTTCTATATTATATCAGATTGGGTCGAAATATATTAAGTATTATATATATATATATATATACATATATATATATATATATATATATATATATATATATATATATATATATATATAATATATGTATATATATATATGTGTGTGTATGTGTGTAGTATTTAATTTCATGCTATCTAACTATTGGGCTTGAGCCCTTAACTTGGAAGATTATTTTCATATTCTTTGTGATATGCATGATTTAGTAATCACGTGAACAAATTTTGAAGAGGTACTCAAACCAAGTTTAAACATTGTTTGATTATATCAGAAAATCGTTCATTTATCTTTATTTAAGAGCAACTATGCATCCTTTAGAGCTTTAGACCGTAAACTTACTATTATCATTAAATCTATTAATCTACTGTAATCGACCCTTGTAATTTTGATGTAAATATCAAAGAAATGTAATTATCAATTAACTAAATATTATTCATTTTCAGACAAAGAGGCTGGAATTAGCAGCCCAACTATCAGTATCCAAGAGTGAGACATACACTGAATAGATGGAGAAGACTTTCATGAAAAAAAAATTATTAGAGATTAGATCCAGATGCGGAAGCGCTCTTGAAAAACGGTATTGCTACAAAAAGAAAATAGGCGAAACATCAATAAAAACTCAAAGTATAGACAAACAACAAGAAACTACAAATTTACTGAAAATTTTGAAAAAATTTTATTCAACCTACATCCTTCACAGCGTATTTTAATGAATAATAGAGCTGAAGAAATAAGAATTAATCGAGGGGTTAACGCGCGCTAGGAAATCAAGTAACACTAAAATACTAAATTGCATAAAATTGCAAAAATTGCATAAAATTGCATAAATTGCAAAACATTGCATACAATTGGCAAAAAAACTGGCAGAAAATTGCTTTCCTTATAGTTACAATTTTTTCTTTAACGTTTACATCAACGTAAAGGAACTTGTTTGGTTCCAGATTTTTGTGGAATATCAAACGATGTCCACATTTTTCAAAAATTGAAGATATCCTCATCAGGAGGTTTGGAGATATCTTCAAGAAAAAATATTCTTTGAACAGAGATATTTTCTTCTTAATTGAAATTTTCAATCGATCTTGCCCATGTGCAACCTACCCATCACAAATAGAAGTCGTATCAAAATTTAGGTAATTCTTGTGTCCAATGTTCCCTAGCATTCAGTTTGACGCGATAACGAACTATAGAAAATATAATACCATGAATATTATGGCAGTTTTCAAAATATTATGAAATAAATGCAAAAATTCCAGAAAAGTCCACAAATTGACAATAAAATTCCGAAAAATTTTCATAAAATTGCAAAAAATTGCAGAAAATTGCAGAAAAATTACAGAAAATTGCAGAAAATTGCAGAAAATTGCAAAAAATTGCAGAAAATTGCAAAAAATTGCATAAAATTCCTGGACGTTGTACACCAAAATTGCACCGCGGTCAACCCCTCAGAATTAATGTTGTCAAAACTCAAATACTCAAAAAGATCGTCTTTCAAGACAAATTACAATACACATACGCGAATACAGATGACACGTGAGTTACTGTTACTCATTTTTAGGCTTTGCATTCATTCACCAAGAGTCTGGAGTGTAACGTGCGATGAGGAACTTTGTTCCAAAAATATTTCTAATACTACAACATGATAATTACCTGCAATATGGGGTGGAAATACAGCAATATACTTCAAACCAGATCCTTTGACAACATCAAATTGCCTTTGGTGGTCTGCATAATGTCATGGAACATTGGAGTACTTTAGATACCTCAAAAAAGAGCAATGCTGATAAACATACAGACACAATCTCAACGCCCAGTTCTTTCATGGCTTTTATTATGTTTTTGGTGCCTTCGCTCATATCAGTAGTGGGTTTGAAGTCATTTCTCGTTCCCAGCACCACACAACAGCTGTTACGCCCTTGACGGCATTCAAAACATCGTTGTAATTAAGTACGTCACCCTGGACCACTTCTACACTGTCCTAAGATTATCAGGCAACTTTGATGGATCTCTTACAAAGGCTCTCACGTTAAGACCTGAGAAACCCAATTAAAACTATTAATAATATTGATAATATTTCTTTATTTACCATATAGTTAATTCATTTTTATACGAAAAGTGATTTGTCATAGAGATACCAGAAATTGATCATCAAAAATGGATTGCAATGAAACTTGATTCAAAACAAAAAATATTTAAATATAACCTCATTACTAAACAAGAACACAATTCTGTTTCAGTATCTTTTTTATGTCAGAATTTATATATTAAATAAACGTTCAATCTCAGTAATTGTATTGTATTGTATTTATTACCAGTTTTTTATTAAAAAAAATATACAAAATACATAGCTTAAGAACTAATAATAAATAGTATAATCCTCAACAGAGGTCATCAAAGTTACCTGTGCGTGAGGCCGGTAATTAAAAACTAAACTAAAAAATAATATAATTAACTCTAAGTAACTTAAAAAACTAGGCTTTAAAAATTTTCTACAAATTTTCTTTAGTTTGTATCACAGTAGTCACCTGATGCACAATTAAATATTATTACGTCTAATATATTCTTTTACCTGCTTTTTTCTTTTAATTTTATTTTCATTATTTTTTAGTTCTTGAGGTAATGCATTAAGACTAGGATTGCTTTGATATAAGAATCTTTTTTTACTTATTTTAATGTTCTTTTTGGCAATTGTATAGATTTATTTCTAGTTGCACTTGTTAATTTTGAACATAATTCTGATAAAGTTACATAATGATATAGTAGAGATTCAAGTGAAAATTGTTGTTCTATTGTGCAAGGTTTATTTTCATATATGAAGTTTTTTTTGTTGATTATTTTTAAAATTCTATTCTGCCTTCTTTGCAGCAAAAGAGATTTGCGTGGAATAAGCTCCACCCCAAGCTATTATACCATAGTTGAGCACACACTATTAAATAAAGCGTAATAGACTATCATCATTAACGTCTTATGTTGCATCATTTTTGATAACTTAAAAAAATATAAAAACCAAATATTTTGTTCTGTTTAATATATAGTTAACATGGCAAATTCCAACTCAACCTATAGTCTACGATTAGACTCAGATATTTACAACTTTCAACTCTCTTAACTTCTTGATTACTTATTTTAACATGCAATCTTTCAGGTACACCATCACAATAATTTCCAAAAGTTACAAATACAGTTTTATCAATATTCAACGACAATTTATTTAAAGCAAGCCAATCTGATATTTCTTGTAGTTGAAATTTCTTTTTTCCTCTACTTTTTTCCAATCTGATTCCTCAGTATGACTGCAGTATCTTTATTTATTATTATTATATTATTTATTATTATTAGTTATGATAAACATTAATTTTCCAGCACATACAATAGCATTATTATCCATTTATGCAAATAAAATTGCATTCAAAAGTAAATCTACTAAAATATGAAATTCAGAAATATAAATAGCACTAATACGAATATAAAAAACAAAAAATTATCCATATGACAAAATCCAAACATATAAACAAAACAGAAAAAATGTCTTTCACAAAACGAAACCTTTATACAATATTATACCTACATAATTAAATAAGAAAATAAAATGCAGGTTTCGCATACATCCATAAGTTGATAATTTTCTATCTAGGTCTAGAAGTAACAACTTTCACTACAGTTAAATTCTCAATTTGAAGAGCTCCACACTTCAGTTTTAAGATTTAAATCTATAATTCTGATAGCTAATAACAAAAAATTTATATTTATTGTATGGTCAAATACATATAAGAACAAATTAATTTTTCAAATGAGACTAAGAGTCTATGAGAGTATTATTTTATTCATAAAGCAATTAAAAGGCAAAGCTTCAAGTATAGGTATGTATTAAGAATGTTAAAACTAAATTGCGATATGCGATCTCAAAATGATGTATACATAGTAGCAGTAGTATACATTAATATAAGTAATATATTAATATCAATCTAAGTTGTATTTTGTGTTCAAAATATTAAATTCCGTATCTCAGAAACAAATTCATTCACTACAAAAATTATCACTCAGTCCTAATACCACTGTGGTACTAAATTCCTGACTGCTTTACAAAGGAATTACTACTTGATAATACATAGAGATTATTCAAAATGACTGAAATTCTAACACATTCAAAGTAGGTAACTCATTTAAATTCCGTGATTTTTAATGAGAGTTACCTTTATTTACAGCAGCTTCAACAGCACACAGTCCGGTCATTCCTGTAGACCCAAAAATTACAATCTTCTCCATTTTTTCAACGAGTCTTAATAGCTTCAACGATACTTATTAGTATTAACTGATCATTATATCATGAACAGAGTGACTCAGTACTATCTTTTAACCCTACTCCAGGAATTTGGATAAACAGGTCACACATTCGTAAAGTTATTCCAGAGCCGGGTCATAACAAGAGCGCATTCTCAATGAACTTGGTATTTTGTGGAATTCACATATTAGTTCGTATTACTATCAAGAAAAAGGAAATTAATGATTTGTGGAAAATTAGAACTTATGATGGCTAAATCTGAACAACTTTATATAAAATTTGCCCTGCATGGCACACAGTGTTGATTCAGAACGTGCCCATAAGTAGTGGGATTTTTCACAATGCACAGCGAAAAAAAAAAACTGATTCTAAAAGGAAACTGTATGCTGTATGAAGTTATATACTAAATAGAGATAGAGAGTAATGTTTGGTGAGCATCAAACATTATCTTAACCTCTTGCTATAATTTTCTGAATAATATCACCACTTCTCCATTATTGTATTTTTTTTTTGTAAAAATGATCGTTGAATTTTTACCATTTTAGAGATAAATATGACACCTAACCAGTTTGATACCTAATCTGATCTTGCAATTAAACTAAATACAAAAAAACCCTGAATTTAAATCTAAATTCGACAAATTAGCTAACTGCAGGATTATAAAACCATAATCGCCAGTAAAAACTTAATTTCTAGATAAATCTGACTACTAGCAAAATTAAAAGATACATCTCTCAATTAAGTATAAACTGAAAATTAAACTTTCACTCAAGTATGAGTGCGGAAGGCGGACTGCTGGAGTTATGGGAAAGAACTCCTTCAGCTAGATCCTAGAATATACTTCTTTACAAACGCATTAAGGATGGGTGAGACCAGATAATATATGGAAAAGAGGAGATGTGGTGGTGGTTCAAGCATTCGCCTTTGTGAATTTTAAAGCAGTGTCTTACCTACGTCATGAGGAAACCTACGAAAAAACTCAATACAGACTAGTCGACCTCGGGGTTTAAAACCAGGGCCTTCCTTCCGAATGCTACTCAACAAGCCAAACACAAATTTACTGACCGAAAACCTCAAATTTATAGTTTATCGCTGCCTGTTTAGCGCCTTCATATAATATGAGTGTAAGTATTTGAGAAATATATTACTATACATAAAGGAACTATACGTAATGACACAAAATGATGGAAAGTAAAATTGGTATTATAATTTGTTATTGGGTAATAAATTATTAATATGTTTGAGAATAAAGAGGATAATGTGTACAGGCATTGAGGTACTTATCTCCACTTCCCTACTAACTTCAAAGACTTTCTCTGATTATTTCTGTTAAATCCTTCATTATGCTTCTTAAATAATATAGATTCATATTCATAATAGATGTGTATAAAACTTCAAAAGAATCAAGATCTAGAGTTTTCTCTAAATGAACTGTCAATGTCAAGCATAACTTCCCGTAGCCAAAATGGCGTTAAATTCGTAAATGCTTTAATATGAGTTCAGTTGGTAATTTACTAATCTGGACCGGAAATATAATGTTAAAAATTTTTGAGATACCTACCTATAGTTCGGATTAATTTTTGTAACATACTTTTAGTAATTTATTTGAATATATTTTATTTTCAACCCTGTAATCCATGTGCCCGTTTCAAGTCGAACTTTGCGGTGTCGTGACCTTGAATTTTAAAAAAGAGGTACAGTTGAAATGGTTGCGGCATCCTTCATAAGTCTACATTGGCCAGTTTAAAAATTGAATAAATAATAATAATCTGTTTATTTAGCACTTGGCTAGCTAATTTTTACACTTTAAATATTATTGTAAACAAAAATAGTAATCTACATTCTGTTTAATATATTACATATATTAAATTTGAAAGCCTAAATTATCACAGATTTTAATATTCGTAGGCAATTAGGGAACATACCCAAACTACGTGACCCGTTCAGGGGGGGGGGTTCTTCAAAATACTACGATTGGTCACAGGGGCGGGGGTAGGGGTTAAATTTTTGTCACGTAGTCAATGTCCTCTGGAAACGTGTTCGTTGAACATGATTGAGATAAAAGATAAATGTGAATAAAAGAAAAAAATACTTTTGTTTTAGTAAATTAAGTTCCTGGTACATGTGTTTTTTCTTCTTGTTAATATTTTTTTCACCAGCAAAATATAGGTATATACAAGCTAGCAAATTTTCGATGTTTTTATGGAGTATCTAAACAGTAACTAAAGAAGGTAAAAAAAATTGAGGGCGCATACTCTATCTCTTTTGTCGAGACAAATTCACTGGCGAAACCCAAAATTGTAAAAAATTGGTCACGTAGTTTGGGTACGTTTCCTTATTTGTATTGCTTCGAAAATTTATAAAAGAATTTGGAGTACTCGTTTGGGGGGAATGGCTGATTTGTACTACAAGCAACTAGAAATTATCCAAAAATGGATACTGAAGATTATCTACAGAAACCCATCACCTACCCCTCGTCCGAAATTATTCAAAATAGCAGATTTATCACTGTTCGACAGCTTCATGCACGTGCTCTGCTCATGTATCAGCATAAAATAGATTCACCAAAAAAAAGCAGACAATTAAAATTAAAAAATATCATTCCTCTTCCTAAACCTAAAAAGACCATTGCTTTGAGATCTTTTACTTACTTGTCACCGTTACTGTTATAATAGTCTCCCTTTTGATTTTAAGAACACTAAAGGTCAATCTGCATTTAAGAAGTCCGATTAAAGAATGGATTAGGAGCAGACCAGAATCATTCTGGGATAACTTTTGCAACAGAAATTGTTTTACTTGAGTTGAATAGCCGGTTATTTTCTTTTTTGTTTTGTTTGGTATTGTTTTTGTTTATTTTTTCCCTCTTCCGTCTTTGATGTTTATGTATTGTACACAATGTTGAGGTTAATTTGTGAATTTTATTTGTAGTACTGCCCACGCACAAGCCAAGCTTTTGTGGGAAACCAATGTTTATTTGTTGGAATTTATACTGAATAGATTAATTCACATTTATAATTTATAGAAGAAAATTTGTTATTTTAAATCTATATGGAACTGATGTAATGGCATATTCATTTTGGGTAAATAAACATATTATTATTATTATTTGTTCTGGCTGAAACTAGCACCCAGTCTATTCAAATAACCGGCCAAGTGCTAGTGGGACTCGCGCACGAAGGGTTCCGTACCATTAACTATGCCCCCCTTAAATATTTATTTTATTTTAATATTTATTATTAAAGTAAAAATACAACTGAGTTTTTTGTGAATATTTCAAGTGTCTACCTGTTGCCATTATTGATAACGCGCAAAAACATTGCGTTATCGCCTTTGTTGAGTGTAATTTTCATGAATAACTTAGAAGAAAAGATTTTCAGTGCTGATAATAATTTAATTACTAACGTTTCATTATGGAGGCGTTATGTAGATGATATTTTTTGTATTTGGACCGGTACAGATGGTAGTTAGATAATTTCCTTAAATATATAAATACTTTCTACAACTCGATTCAATTTACAAAAGATGTAGAAAACGAAAACGGTGAATTTCTTAGACGTTCAGATTGCTAGGAATTTAAATTCTCTTACTTTCAACATTTATAGAAAACCAACCTTCACAGATACTTTAATTCACAGCGACAGTAACCAACACATTAAAATAAAACTCAGTGCTCTTCATTCGTTCATACATAGGTTGTTCACGATTCCATTATCGGAAACAAATTTTCAAACTGAAGTTAATACAATTAAATTATTAGCCATCAATAACGGTTACAATGAAAGTCTTATCGACAAGCTCATTGGGAAAAAACGAATTAAGTATCTGTTGCATGCAATATACCCCACGCAAACTATTAATGAAGAACTGCGTGCTCTTGCTGACCCTGTTTCAGGGGGAGTTCTAAGAACAGCATACTTTGGTATTTTCCACTCTGCCATGGTGTATAGCGTCCTGGTTTGGGGTCATGCAGCGCAGTCGAGAAGGATCTTTGGTTTACAGAGAAGAGCGATTAGGATAATCTCTGACTAGGTTTTAGGGATGATTGTAGATTTATGTTTTGAGAGTCTTGAATACTGACACTTCCATGTGTGTATATTCTGGAGAATGTTGTTTACCTCAAAAAAAATGAGAGCCTGTACGGAACTCATGGTGATGTTCATCATCATAATACAAAGACAGAAAACCAACTTTGTGGTGAACTACTGTCGACTAAAAGAGATGTCAGGATGGCCCTGGTTATTCTGGCTATAAAATTCATCAACAAGCTCCCTCTAACGGTACGGAGCTTACCATTAGCACAGTTCAAAGCAGCTGTCAAAAAATGTTAATCCGACATGCCTTTTATTCCCTTGAGGAATATCTTCATTGTGATCTTTTTTCAATATTAATTTTTAACGTGTAGTGTTTAGTCTTGTACTCTATGTTGCCCTAATTATTGCTAGAATTAGCTAAGTGTTTTATTTTTACATTTTTACATTTTACTTGACTGTGTGAGTTAATATTAAGAATGTTGACCTGTGCAAATGCCAGAAATGTGTAATGGCATCAATAAAATTAATCTTATCTTAACAAAAATACTTCCCAATAAATTATGTGCCTAATTTGAGTAGCAAAATTTGTAACAGACCTATCGAAAAATAACGTTAAAACAATTTGTACAAATAAAAAGAAACTTGAAGTCATTCTTGGCCAATAATAAAGAAGAATCTAACATCGAGAAAACAGTGGTATTTACAAAATATTTTGCGACGAATGTCCTGCTTTCTATAATTGGACAGGCAGGAAGGAATATAAATATTCGTGTTGAAGAACATAAAAAGTCAATTTTACAAAACAAAAATACCCACTGGGCTTCTCTGAGCATTGTATAAAATTCAATCACTTCCTGGATTTCAACAAAACCAAATTGTTTACATTCAGGTAACAAAGGAAAGCGCCTTAACCTTCTTGAAATTCTCTCGAAATAAGTTCCGCCCATAATAGTCAATTACCCCTTGTAAACGAACAAATTGATTTTCAGGTATCACCTTTGCTTTTGTCTGTTTTATAAATTACGGTGCAATTCTCTCCTGTAGTCAGTCTTGATAATGGGTTCATAACTCGAAACATGTCGACTTTTCGTTACTGCTAAATACAGTATCTAAATATTTTTTATATTGTGAAACATAAGCCAAGTGTTTTTATTTTAAAGTTTATACTTTATTCTAACATTGCATTTGTTGTATGGGAGCCTCCCTTAAATATTAATTTTATTTTGATTTTAGCATTTGTTGTTATAGCCGCAACAGAAATACGTAATTTGTGAAAAATTCAACTGTCTAGCTATCACGGTTCTTGAGATACAGCCTGGTGACGGACGGACGAAGTCTCAGTAATAGAGTTTCGTTTTTACTCTTTGGGTACGGAACCCTAATAAAAATGATAGGTGCCACCAAATTGACAAGACAGCCAACTTCGCCAATATATCCCCAACAAACCCCACAAGTGGCGTCTCAAGTTTTTCTCTTTGTTTTCTCAATGTTGTCCTATGCCTGTCTCGTCAATTTCTCATTTTATTAACCATATTGTCTACTTCGACTTATCTATTAGTCTTGTTTATTTTTGAAAGGCGAGGCATCTACTCATTATGGGTACTGTCTTTACAAATCGTGTGCCCAATAAAATGCATACTTCTATTCTAGAAAATGTAATTAATTCTATATTTTGTTAATGTTTAGTTTGAAATCATAAATATAATTTTTTTTTGAATACTTAAATTATTAAACAAATAACAAATCTACAATATTTGAAGCATGAGAACAATATTCATTAAAAACCTTCAAAATTATATTAATAATATAGTTTACTAATAAACAAATATTCAAGCTTTACAGTCTGTCCAGCGACCGTTGGCTTGTACGTCACCAATTGTATATGACGTCGATCGTGAACACTGTTGCCAGACGTAATAAATAATCTTACATCTAAATAGCTAACCCAATTTTCAACAAAATGAGATATCTTGCATGTTTGACATGGCGGGATTTTTAGCGGTAAATTTCAAATGACCATTATTCCCTACCAGAAGTGTCTATCTATATGGAATCCATATTCATCGATCGATAAATTCAAACTTAATTACAAAATCTTCTAAGTTACTCGGCGACTGTCAAACGTAAATGCCGATTACCGGCGGCGCTGTTGGCCGAGAGGGTCCGACAACATTGCAAATTTTTCAATTAAATGACAACTTAACAAACATTCAACTTATTTTCATTACTCGGAATGTTAGTTTTTCTTGAGAGATACATACAATTTGATATTTAAGAACAGAATATTTGTCGAAATGGATGATCCGGTCTCTATCGCCATATAAGTACTTTTCAGAAATATTACTTACGACAGATATGAATTTTGACCATTTTTCTGAATTTTATTATTTGGGTAGGCAGCCTTGCGTCGTTATTTGCGCATGAATAATAATAATAATAAAGGTTTTATTCCGTAAGAATGTCATTACATTATGGAAAAGTCAATACACACATATATACTAATATACAATAGAACATCTTCCAGTACATATGCTTAATATAGAATACTACATCTCAGAGTACAGAAAAGAACTCCTCGAGACTGTAAAAAACTTTATCGACTAAATTTCTTTCAGTCTTTTTTGAAAATATTTAGATTTTCTGAACACTTCATATTTTCATCCAACTTGTTGAACACTGATTCCAAGTGAGGAAGGAGACATTAAACCTATTCTATATTTAAAATAGGCAACCTCAAATTAAGATTGTTGCGAGTAGGATAAGCATGAAAGTCAGCACCCCGAAGAAACCCTCCCCGGTTTCGATATATCAAGGAGGAAGTTCAAGAATCAAAATCGATGGTAATGACAATATTTTCAATTCTCTAAAATACCTGCCTGCAGGAAGTCGTCTGAGGGACACCAACATACACCTAACCACCCGTTTTTGACTAATAAAAACATCCTAGCAGCGGAGGCAAGCTCCCCAAAAGCCTATCCCATAACTCAGTCTTGAAGAGACTTGCGCATGGTAAAAGTGTGTAAATCTGTCAATAGAAAGAACATGTTTCAGATTATTCTCAATAAGTAGCATAAAGAATCAATTCTTGTGCACACACTTTGACAGTGAGCCTTCCAATTCAGGTTTTCATCAAGTATAACTCCCAAGAATTTAACACTAGCAACTCTGTGTAATAGAGTTGCCATTGAGGGTTACATTGATATTGAGATTGCTATTGTTATTATATTATGAAAAATTGAAAAAATTAGTCTTCGCGGCGTTAACATGTAGTGAATTCATAGAGAACCAATCAAATAATTTATCCAAATTATACTGTATTCGCGTCTCCAAAACTGACGAAAGTTCTTATCTGATATAACCGCAGTGGATCATCAGCATACAGAAACATACAGCATCATCCACACTAGATCCCTATATCATTTATGTAGAGTAGAAAACAAAATTGGCCCAAAATTGAGCCCTGAGGAACTCCAAACACTATTCCGAAGAACTTCGAATTAATGTTTTGAATATTCCACGTTGCAAGCTCTGCACCGATATAAATTGTTCTCTGTCATTCAGAAAACTTCTCAACCAGCTCAAAGATCTACCGCGAATACCATACCCTTCCAGCTTCATCAAGAGCAAGTCGTGAACCACACAATCAAAAGCCTTACTGAGGTCAAAAAATATCCCAGCGGGACACTCTCCGGACTCTATGTGGTCCACAACCCTCCCAACAAACGCGAACAAGGCATCCGTGGTGCTGTGCTTAGGTCGGAATCCAAACTGATTCCCGATTAAAATCTTGTGAACTCTCAGAAAAGACCACAATCTATCAAGAAAACAATACTCGTAAATCTTAGAAAATATCGAAGAGAGAGCTATTGGTCGATACTTGTCCATTGATTCATTATCTCCCCTTTTGTGTAAAGGAATTACCTTACTTAATTTTAACTTGCTTGGAAAAACACCCTCACTGAAAGACAAGTTAATCAAGAAGGTCAAAGGTTTGGAGAGTTCCCTCAAGCACTTTTTTATTATGAAATTTGGTGTATCGTCAAAGCCACTAGATTTTTTTGATTTTAATTTATGGCCAATGAGATAAATAAACTCCTCCTCAGTATATGGAAACAAAAACATCGTGCTGTTGTTACTACTAATTGTATTAGTATTCTCAACTGTAGGAATCTGTTGCATTACCTATTTGGTGCGCAGAATTTACAAATAAATCATTGAACTTGTTTGCAACTGCATATGGATTATCGAGGATTCGGTCACCGTAGTTTATTTGGATTTGGTGATAAGCAGATTTAGGTTTTTTATTACAAAATGAGTTTATTATATTTCAAGCACACTTTACTTGGTTGTTTGATGATGCTATTTTATTTTGGTAGAATGACCGTTTAGTACGCTGCACAAGAAGGCAGTGTTCTCGCTTACATCTATGATAATATTCTTGTCAACTCCGGCACACTTTAGTTATTTCATACAAATTTTTCAAATTTTTACTTGATGTACTAATATTGTCATCAACCCAACTTTTGCCTTTCCTCACAAAGTATTTTTTAATGGAAAGTGTGAATTTGAAGTAGTACAGAAAATTTATTATAAAACCATAACGAAAGACTCATCTGCACTGCTGGTATTATAGACGTCTTGCCAATCTTCCCTAGATATAATCGTGAACAAAGGTTGCAACATTACTATCGCTGTAATTTCGTCTATATTGGGCTGTAATTGTAGGAAATTGTTTTGGCACCAGATCGAACAATAAT
The DNA here is from genome assembly GCA_030704885.1 of Cynegetis impunctata. NCBI lineage: Eukaryota > Metazoa > Arthropoda > Insecta > Coleoptera > Coccinellidae > Cynegetis > Cynegetis impunctata. The sequence goes on from JARQZK010000434.1 coordinate 13,117, forward strand.
GCTCGTGTCAGACAAATGGACCTCAACTATTTGTGCTTTTGAGCTTCCGTTACTAACACATAATCAAGGGTATAATTGAAGCGAGTATTCTCCTTTACCGCACTTTTCAGTGTTAAAGCCATCAAGGATTCCCACAAGAAGCCTAAAATTTTTAGTATCTCTAACCGGATCTACATTAAAATCCCCAGATAAATATATATTGATATTAGGTGCAAACAAATAGTCAACACACGATTGAGCTGAAAAACAAAAAAGTCTCAAAGCAAGTTCTTACTGGTGATCTGTAACAGTTCAAAATAATAGTTTTTATGTCATGATCCTATATAGGAGACGCCACAAACTTCAAAATGTGACGTACACGCCAACTTAGACTGGACCACACTATACCTATACCTAACAGATAAACATATTATCAATTTTTCAGTTGTGATTTTCCCTAATTGCCACATAAAAACCAAACAAAAACAAGCTTAATTATTAACATTGGCGTTTTCCACTTGTTTGTTGAACTCTCTTATTTATTCACAAAATATTCGTTTTTTTCTCATTCACTTTATACAATACTCAAAAGGAGTCCCGTAATAAAACACATTTTAGTACAGTACTCTTCTCTTTCAGCTTCACTTGGGTTCTTATTCAAATGTCATTAGTATCACAAATTGATGAAGAAAAGAGTGGAACACATTGGTATATCGCGATTCGTAATAATTATCCAGAAGAGGCACCTTGTCTTGATAGAACCCATCAATGGAGATTCATTCGCATCTGTTTCATTCGAAACAAAAGTCCACTAGCTGCTTTCTACCATCAACCCGCTCCTCAAATGATTTTTGCTCAGATGCAACTTGAGGTCACGTTTAGTGGATCCAGCATACTCGCAATAATTACACTTATGTTCTTTCAGATGCAAATGGCGAGTGTTCACGTGCAACTTGAGGCTGTCCCTTCGAGGCGTACTATAATCACAAGCATCGCATTTAAAAACTCTTCAGTTCAAGTGCACCGCTTCCGTGTGCTGCCTAATATACGTTCTACTGTCGAAGTGTATTCGCAATACTCGCAATTGAAATTCTTCAGCTTCAAATGAACGTTATTGACGTGCTTTTTGAGATCCGTATTTCTAGCTGAAGTGTAATCGCACGAATCGCACTTGTAATTCTTGACTTGGAAATGCACGGCCTTAATGTGTATTTTCAAGTTCTGCTTCTGCCCGGAGCTGTAGTCGCACAAGTCGCACCTGAAAGTGCTGTGGTACGAGTGCTTCAGGCTCAGGTGCCGCTTCAATTCCAGCTTGGAAGTGACGCAAAGTCGCAGTAATTGCAACGGTCTCTCGGTTGTAAGTGCACGTACTCGACGTGCCTTCTGAGGTTACTCACCTGATTCGACGTGTAATCGCACTGATCGCACTTGTGGTTCTTCAACCGTAAATGTACGGCGACGACATGTTTCTTCAGATTTCTCTTAGTGGACGTTCTAAACTCGCACATGTCACATCGCTGATCTTTCAGGTTCAGGTGCACCGAGTTGACGTCATCCTCCAGGGCGATCCGTTGCGCGGTGCTATAGTCGCAGAATTGGCACCTTCGTTTTCTGAGTTGTAAGTGCACGGTGATAACGTGCCGCCTAAGGTTTTCCGTGCGACTGGTGCTGTAATCGCAATAGTCGCAATTGTTCCCCTTCAGGCGCAAATGGACGTCGGACAGGTGAGTTCGCAAATTCGCCTTACTGATCGTGCTGAATTCGCACAGGTCGCACATGAGAGTTACAGATTTCGAATGGTCGACCTTCATGTGACCCTCAAGCAGAACTGGAGGGGCGTGGAAATACTGCTCAGAGTGCACTTAATCTGGTTACGTCTTCCGAGTCCTCCGGCTCCTCGGTGCGATCTAGCTTTCGATTAACATCATCGAAAACGTACTTTTCTTATTTATCTTCTATTTTCTCCTCTTTTCTGAAGCCGGGGTCACTGAAAAAATGTCCTCATATTTTCGATAATCACGTGGTCGATTATAATTATTAATATCATAGAATGATGGTACGCAACTAGAAGTATAGATTAACGATTTTTGTTTAAAATTTTGTATCTATATATATATATATATATATATTATATATATATATATATATATATATATCTATATATATAAATATCATATATATATATATATATATATATATATATATATATATATATATATATATAATATATATATATAATAATATATATATATATATAAATAAATATTTTATACGAGGAGTATTGCCGTAACTTCTAAATTAAAAAGGTTATATTGGGGGCACTCGGAGCAAAGGGAGGGCCAGATTTAAATCAAACAACCATGGTCATGAACATCTATATTTCGGTCCTTAGTTTGAGATCTTAAATGATTATTACCGCCTTAGGACGTCAAAATGATTTTTACCGCCCTAGGGCGTTAAAATGATATTTACCGCCCTAGGGCGTTAAAATGATATTTACCGCCCTAGGGCGTTAAAATGATTTTTACCGCCCTAGGGCGTTAAAATGATATTTACCGCCCTAGGGCGTTAAAATGATTTTTACCGCCCTAGTGCGTTAAAATGATATTTACCGCCCTAGGGCGTTAAAATGATTTTTACCGCCCTAGGGCGTTAAAATGATTTTTACCGCCCTAGGGCGTTAAAATGATATTTACCGCCCTAGGGCGTTAAAATGATATTTACCGCCCTAGGGCATTAAATGATTTTTACCGCCCTAGGTAAAATAATTTTTACCCGCCCTAGGGCATTAAAATGACCTTTACCGCCCTAGGGCGTTAAAATGATTGTTACCGCCTAGGGCGTTAAAATGATTATTACCGCCCTAGGGCGTTAAATGATTTTAACTGCCCTAGGGCGTTAAAATGATGTTTACCGCTCAAGGGCGTTAAAATGATTTTTTACGCCCTCTAGAGCGTTTAAAATGATGTTTACCGCCCTAGGGCGTTAAATGGATTATTAACGCCCTAGGCGTTAAAATGATGTTTTACCGCCCTAGGGCGTTAAAATGATTTTTACTTACTAGTTCCTGGTTACCAACGTTTGATAAGGTGTCG
>JARQZK010000435.1:0-16164 GCA_030704885.1 Cynegetis impunctata
AGTAAATCCCAATTTTCAAATGCCAGACGGTTTCAAATAGTCGAAAGGGTGATTCATAGGGGTGAAGTTGCAGAATGAAAAACAAAAATTCATCGTTTTCTTTTTGTCTGGCAATCGAAACAATGAAAATTATCGTCATGAAAATGATGAAAAAAAATTGCCAGACGGTTTCCAGTGTTCGGACTCGAGTTTCTCTGTGGAAAATTATGTGAAAATTTTTTACTTTTTTCAAAATAAGAGGGCCATTTTGTTTGCGGTATCATAAAATGTTATTAATTTTTCAACGCCAGACAAATTGGCCGGTTCGAAAATTCATAAATCTATAAAAAAGTTGTTGAATAATTCATAAAAATTTCATTGATTTATTTTTGTCTGGCATTCTGTATTTGAATTAGAAATACGAGGTATGGCAATTTGAAACCCGGAATCGGCCGATATCTCCCGAACTAAACACACCAGCCGGCGCGTTCTGGTCTCGTTCGAAAGAGGGGACTCTTCAGTAGTACCAGTTAAATTTTGAACGCGGTATCACGTTTAGTTTGTGTTTCCCGCGTGTTTTTGTAAAGCAAGGTTTTTTCTATACGTCGCGAAAATGAGTGACCTAATTAAGAGGCAACGCGCGGTTATCGAATTTTTGGTTAAAACAAACGAAACCTCCGCGGAAATCTTTCGTAAACTTAAAGACGTGTATGGAGATGATTCTCTGTCGAAAACTGCCGTGTTCGAGTGGGCAAAGCGGTTCAGGGAGGGACGTGTTTCGATAGAGGACGATCCGAGGCCGGGCGCAGCCGTCATCTCTCGTACCCGCACCAATGTCGATCGTATCCGCAAGTTGGTAACATCAGACCGTCGGTTTACACTCCGAGAGTTGTCCTACAAGTTAAACATCAATAAGGAAACCATTAGGCAGATTTTACACGAGGAGCTAGACATGAGAAAGATTTGTGGAAAGATGGTGCCGAAAATGCTCACGTTGGACCAAAAACACCTTCGAATGTCCATCTGCAGTGACCTTTTAGAGAAAATTGAGACAGATGGGAGGGACTGGATGAGTACTGTGGTAACCGGAGATGAATCTTGGATATTCGAGTACGATCCCGAAACGCGTAGACAGAGTCAGCAGTGGGTGGAACGCGGGGGGGAGCGCCCGAAGAAAGCCAGGATGTCCAAATCGAAAACGAAGTCCATGCTCGTAATTTTCTTTGATATCAAAGGCGTAATTCATCGGGAATACGTTCCAGAGGACAAACAGTGACCGGACTGTACTACCAAGGTGTCCTGAGCGGCTGAGGGCCCGTATTTTCCGCGTGAGGCCCGAACTCGCGGAGAATGGTTTGGCTCTTGCAATCATGACAATGCACCTGCCACATTCGTCGATACGAAATTTCGCGAGTTTTTAGCCAAAAAAAAGCATCGCAACGTTGCCGCACCCCTCCTACAGCCCCGACCTCGCTCCCTGCGACTTCTTCCTATTCCCAAAGATGAAGCAGTACCTGAAGGGGACCCACCACGGCGGTGTACAGGAGGCGAAAGAAGCTGCGACGGTGGCGCTGAACACCCTAACTGAAGACGACTACCGTGGGTGCTTCGAGGCGTGGGAGCGGAGGTGGAAGCGGTGCGTGGAACTCCAAGGAGACTACTGTGAAGGATTATGATCGAAATTTCGCCGAAAATTAATTTAGCTGCCCCTCGGAGCTCGATTCCGGGTTTCAAATTGCCATACCTCGTAAGCCTAAAAACACAATTTGTAAATGCAAGACAAGTTGAGCTGTTCGAAAACGTATAAATAATTAATTAAATAATTAATAATAAAAATTAAAATGAAAACATGTTTTTTTTCTAATTCAAACGATTCAGTTTTGTCTGGCATTTTGCATTTCGATTGAAAATATATTTTTATACCTTAGATTGAAATGCCAGACTAATTGGGTTGTTCGAAAATCAATAAAAAATTTAATTGAATATTGGTAAAACAAATAATGAAAAATTTCAGTATTTTTTTTTGTTCAATCTAATTTCTCTTTTCTTTTCGACTTTTTCCTTATATTATGAGCTATTGCTACTCGAGATACTATTTTTGTCCTAAAGTTTCCCGAATTTGATGCTGTCAACGGAAGTAATTTGCCAATGAAATCTGAGAATTAAGAAAAATCTCTTTAAATTTAAAATATTCACATTTTAAATCATATTCGAGTTAAGAAATATAATGGCAGGCGAATATTTTTCGGAACATGAATTTCAAATAACTAAAATGTGCTTTTTAAAATTAACAAATAATTGAAAATACACTCACAACTTAAATTGAAATTGTCATTTCACTATTCTCTTTTTATTTATATTTGTTGTTTTTTATTTCATGCTTTTATTTTTCCTCCCATATTCTGACTACCTTGCACTTGCACATTATATTCATTGCTTATTATACCCCTACACGTTTTTGTTTAAATTTTTTGAACGAAGAACACAGTTATTCAAAAATCATAAAATTATGTAATTTCATCATTTATTCTTGAAACAGGTCAAATAAATGAAAATAAATAACGGTGTAATGGAGTGTTCCCAGACTTTCATGATAACTAAATTTTGTTTCTTCGATATTTTGGTCTGGGAATAAGATATCGAGATACGGTTTTCACTATCCTTTTTTGGTGTCATAACAGTACATTTTTGTGGAAACAAGTCAGGTCATTGCATTTAATTTTTCAGATAAATTGGAAATTTTCTGTTAGTATATCAAAAAACGCGCTCTAGGGGTATCACTAAAAACTTGACATATCAGGGATATGATAAGTTTGAGAAAACAATAAATGTTTGTCCCAACGAGACCAACTTCGTTAAAATCCGTTCAGTCATTCAGAAGCTGTTTATTTAAAAAAGCATCGATTAACTCCCGACCACTTCATTTCAATGATACGTCAAAAAGTGTCGAACGAAAATTACTCGAATGAAGCTCAACTTGAAAAGGCATATATTTTTGTGATACGTTTACGAGTAGTATTTCAGAGAAAAATCACTTTAAAAGTTTTAGATGGCGGTTACGCTCCCTGGCGGCCATCTTGGAAACCTGAAAATAATTTCTAGGATTTTCTGTTTGCCACTTTCGTCATAATATTTTTTACCGCAAGTCTCTAAGACGAATAGTTTACAAGATACAGCACTTTGCATTCTTATCTGGCCACCCGGTACATAACAATTTAAAATAGATCGACATTGCAACGCAAAACTATTCACTCAGGATTCACTAGATTTATTAAAAACTTTTATTCATGTATTTTTTAATTTTTTAGGTCGGAAATAGTAAGTAGTAAGTACGTTTCCCGAGTAATAACAGCTTATAATATAGGGGAAAAGGCGAAAATAAATGAGAAATTAGATTTTTTCAAAACTTTTTTTATTCATTTATATACTTTCGAACAGCCAACTTATCTGACATTTTTAATTTAAGTTTGAAAGTTTATTTTTCTTTGAGAAACAAGTCGCCAGACGATAAAAGCACTGAAATTTTCAAAAATTTGTTACTTGTTATTATTTAATTTGTTTTTTTTTAATTTTCGAACAACCCAACCAGGCTGGCATTTTAAGCAAGGTAGAAATATACTACTCCATAAAAAATTGTATTTGACAGACATAAATTAATGGTGTAAATTAGACAAAAAAAAAGGAAATTTTTTCTTTTCAATTAATTTAAACATTTTCGAACAGCTCAACTTGTCTGGCATTTGTATATTGTGTTTGTAGTTGTATTTCTAATTGAAATACAAATTGCCAGACAAAAATGAATCAATGAAATTTCAATTTTTTTTTTTACGAATTTTCTTTCGTCTGGCACCATTTTTCCATTTGCCAATTTGTCTGGCAAATTTTTTGTGACGGGAAATATTGATATCAACTTTAAGTATTCAAAATACCAGACAAATAGTGATCACTGAAAAATGTAAAAAATTTTCACATAATTTTCCACAGAGAAACTCGAGTCCGAACACTGGAAACCATCTGGCATTTTTTCTTCATCATTTTCATGACGATAATTTTCATTGTTTCGATTGCCAGACAAAAAAAAAACGATGAATTTTTGTTTTTCGTTCTGCAACTTCACCCCTATGAATCACCCTTTCGACTATTTGAAACCGTTTGGCATTTGAAAATTGGGAGTTACTTATTGATGTCTATTTCTGTATCAAATGCCAGACACTTTGAGATCAGTGAAAAATTAATTTATTTATGCAAAGGGAAATTAATTTTCCGAATTTTCGAACACGGGTCGGCCCTTCAAACCAGCCTTATTTTCATCAACTGAATCACAATTTTCATACCTCTAAATGCCAGACATTTATCGATGACTCCAAATTCATGTGCGCTAGCTCACGGTCTATTTGTATCTTCATTGTTTTTTAGTGTCAGAATCGTTTTGTATTTTCCTAATGAAGTCATTAAATAATGGCAAAATTAGGATGAGTGTAGTTTATTTAGTCTATTTACTGCTAACACGATAACTTCCAATCCTTTCAATTTCCATACAAAAATCGATATCCAAACTATTATATATTTGCTTAAATTGGTTATGACTTGTCTTTGTTGAAGATATGTTGTATAATTGGATATTTTTTTGGTATATTGTGGGTAGAATTAAAAACTATCGCAGCGAGCTGCATTAGAAAAGCAGGTTTTCAAAACGTATCCAGTTTCAAAAATCTATTCATTCGATTATGATTTTTGTTCCAAATCCTAAAAACAAAACTGCGCGCTCTATCGTGTGAACAATATTCATTTCCTCTTCGGAGTCAACCCCCCAACCAGTTTATTTCGAAATAAATACCCAAGATATCATACGAAACTACCTTCATACAAAGTTTCAACCCTATGCTCCCAAAATTGCATCTTCTAGCGTGTAAACAAAATTCGTTTCCTCTCCTAGGGGGTCAACCCCCCAAACAACCCATACCGAAACCAATCCTATCCAATATATATCATACGAAACTACCTACTCACAAACTTTCGACCTTATTGCTCCAAAATAACGCCCTTTATCGTGTAAAGAGGTTTTATTTCCTCTCCCGAGGGATCAACCCCCCAACCAATTCGAACCAAAACCAATCCCATACAAGATATGATACAAAACTACCTAGATACAAACTTTCAACCATATAGCTTCAAAATTGCGCCTTCTGTGGTGTAAACAAGATTTATTTTCCCCGTGGGAGGTCAACCCCCTAACCAATTCTAACCAAAACCAATCCCATCCAAGATATCATAGGAAACTACCTATCCACAATCTCAGCCCTATTGCTTGAAAATTGCGCCCTTCATCGTGTAAACAACATTTAATTTTCCCTTAGGGTGGTCAACCCCCCAACCAGTTCGAACCAAAACTAATCTCATACAAAATATCATACGAAACTACTTATTTACGAAGTTTCAACCCTATTGCGTCAAAATTGCGCCCTTTATCGTGTAAACAAGATTTATTTCCCCCCAGGGGGGGTCAACCCCCCCAACCAATTCGAAAAAAAAACAATCCCATCCAAGATATCATACGAAACTACCTATTTACAAACTTTCAACCCTATTGTTCCAAAATTGCGCCCTTTATCGGATAAACAACATGAAAATACATAAGCTCTTACATACATACATACATACAAACATATGAAATTGAGTTTTTGTTGCCAAGCATCATAAAAGGCCATGGAACGAAAAACTATCTTGGTCCTAGGTCCAACTTTGCTAATCGCACCTATTTTAATCTGCAGGTTTTTAAAGTGAACACCTGCTAAAAATGCGAGAGCAGCAGATCTGTCATAAAGATCGCTTTTTTCGTGGAATGCATCGCATTCAGGTGTGCAATTCGAACCAAATGAATATAGGTTGAAGAAATTGTGAATATCCTTATACTAAGTCCGGTTGATTTTCAAATTTTCTTCAATATATGAAAACATTTGCATTTAACGAGCACAAAGTACCAATTTCATACTCATACCACGAGTCTACCAGACACTCTTTAATTTAAACAAAATTGATTCTTCTCTGGAACTGCATGGTTTAGGCAAAAAATGAACGAAAAAAATATCCCCCTACGTTACGACGTGTCAACTTTTCACCTCTTCCAACATATGCAAAGTATAAACGCCCTACGTTCAAAATTTACCACGCTCATACTGACCCCCATGCCTATACCCCATACAACGAAATTTATATTACTATTAGCTTCTAAAATTCAGTTTATTTTCGTTCTTTCTCATATAAAAAGTTTTCAATGATTCATCATAAAAGTTAGTATTCAGAAAATGTGCTCAAATGCCTCACTCAATATTCAGAGTCGGATGCTCTACCTAGATTACAACTATCATGTCATATTCCTGTGGCGTGGAATTTCTGTGTTCTCATTTTCCACTGTTTCCTTGGGGAGTTTTCCTCTCGCCAGTGTTATTGTGTTAGTTGTCATTAGTATATATACACAAATCTCATACTCAACAAAGGCAAAAAGAACACTCCCCAAGGAAACAGTAGCAAACTAACACATCAAAATTTCACACCACATGAATATGTGAAGACAGTTATAACCTTGAGCCCTCGACGCTAACCATTGAGAGAGAAATAGAAGAGAATTTTCTGAGAACTAACATTTTTGATGAATGATTGACAACCCTCAAAACTCCGACGCAAGGCACTAATTTAGATTTTCATAAGTGCTAAATTATATAATAATTTAATTTACAAGTCCCATGTGTATTTTAAAACAGAAAAACCATTTTTACTTTTAGAAAGGAGGGAAAACACCCTAGAAAAGTAATGTACATTTTTATATAGTAGATTCTTAATTTTTCGTTTCTATTTGCGAGATTTCAAATAAAATATATATATATATATATATATATATATATATATATATATAAATATATATATATATATATATATATATATTAGTTGTAATCTCGCAAATAGAAACGAAAAATTAAGAATCTACTATATAAGATTGAGGTTGGAAACAAGAATCTTAGAATCTTAAAATTAATAGGAATCATCGAAACTAACGGAAATCAATTAATGGTCATACAATAATCTCACTTTATTTACTTGTTTTAATAAAAATAAACAAATTTTCAACTGTTTTACTTACTAAATTATATAGTTTCTGTCACAGTAGCACACCCGTGTCTTGAACTTATTATGTAAACAAATTCGCCAAACAGTAACGTAAGTTGCACAGGATCACCGGTATTTACGGTACTCTGGTGGAAAACTCCATGTAATTGAGATACTAACGTGGCATAATTTGTGAGTTACGTTAGATTTGGAGGTTATTTGAATAAAATAATGTCAGATGCGTTTTGATACAAACAATTAATTAGCGGTAAAAACCAAGACTAGACTTACTATTATTTGTCAGTAATATCCCTAATCTAGAGTTACTCACGACCGACTAGAAAACTCATTTCTGCAAATATGTCACTTACGTTACTTTGGCAAAAAGGTATCGATATATATATATATAATATATATATATATATATATATATATATATATATATATATATATATATATAATATATATATATTTATATATATATATATATATATATATAATATATATATAAGATATATATATATATATATATATATATATATATATATATATATATATATTATATATAGTATATATATATATATATATATATATTATATATATATATATATATATATATATATATATATATATATATATATATATATATATATATATATATATATATATATATATCGATACCTTTTTGCCAAAGTAACGTAAGTGACATATTTGCAGAAAATGAGTTTTCTAGTCGGTCGTGAGTAACTCTAGATTAGGGATATTACTGACAAATAATAGTAAGTCTAGTCTTGGTTTTTACCGCTAATTAATTGTTTGTATCAAAACGCATCTGACATTATTTTATTCAAATAACCTCCAAATCTAACGTAACTCACAAATTATGCCACGTTAGTATCTCAATTACATGGATGTTACCACCAGAGTAACGTAAATTCTGGTGAACCTGTGCAACTTACGTTACTGTTTGGCGGTTTGTTTACATATTAAGTTCAAGACACGTGTGTGCTACTGTGACAGAAACTATATAATTTGGTAAGTAAAACAGTTGAAAATTTGTTTATTTTTATTAAAACAAGTAAATAAAGTGAGATTATTGTATGACCATTAATTGATTTCCGTTAGTTTCGATGATTCCTATTAATTTTAAGATTCTAAGATTCTTGTTTCCAACCTCAATCTTGTTTTAAGTTTTAAGTCTGGATTATTATTTATTCTGTTATTTTATTTTGAATATATCAATAATAACATAGGTTCTTAGTTGAAATTGCACATTTCTAATACTACTTAATTGGAAATATCAGTTTCTTTACAACAGGTGTTACTAGATATTTTTTCGAATAAAATCAAAATGATGCATTTAGTCTACTTCTAGATGAAATAATAATTATGAATTCTCGCACTAAAAGATTTTTGCGACTCTCGAAAGCAATAAGAATTAGGCGAGGAATTAATTTCCAGTAAAACCAATTTAAAAATAACTAAGATCAAGCAAGCCTATTTCTAAAAAGCACCATCAAGTTTCAAAATTAAATAAAACTACGGTAACAATGATGAGTACGATCTATGCGTCGAAATAAACAATCGAGGTGGTAAGATTTCTATTTTTTATTTATTCATGCTATTTCTTTTCAAGTTTTCTTTCAAACAATTAAAAATAACAAGTACTACATTTCATTCCTCAGCTTGTAATAATTTTACAAAAACAACATTTTATTGAGAAAATAAGTTCTTTTAGGTAAAAGACGACAGCAGCACAATATTTCAGAACCAGAAATAATTTATAAATAGATGCTTCCTATCTCTGAGCTTAAAAAGAAAAATTTGGAAGAGTTGTGCAAGAAAAATGTCATTCCTGTCAGATTTGACAACGAGTACTTAAAACTAAAATGTAAAAATTCTATAAGAGACGAGTTAGCCGAGACAGATGAAGATGATGATCTGGTCGAAAATAATGAACAAGATTAAATTTAAGATTGCATGAATGTTAATTTTATAATAAGAATCATTGCATTTAGTTGATTTTATATTCTTTCATTAATAAATATAAATAATATTCATATTATTATTAACTATTTTTTACATTTCTAAATTTTTTCATTGTACTTCCGAAATGCTGTAAGTTTGGACAACTTCCCAGCAAAGTGAAGTAAGTGTGTATTTACGTTACAATTTATAATTTTATTGAAATTTTATTTGGCTGCGAAAAAAACGTAAGTACAAAATAAAATACTTGAAGTGAAAATATTCTTCAAACAACATTATTTTTATTCATGTTAACCCCCCAGTAATACATTACAGTTGATTTTCAGTCTGTATCAGTGTCTAGTTATTGCTTATCGAAAAAATACGTTTCCTCTAAAATGATGAAAATGTTACTTACGTTACTTTGGCAAAAAGGTATCGATATATATATATATATATATATATCCACCATATTTTTTGATTGAATGTCTATATTTAGGGAGGATAATATGAGTATGATTTGCATAAAGTTCACATAAACATAGGTCACTTTTTGCATTATGTTGTGGTTTATTTTAATAAATTGTTTTTATATGTATTCATACCTTAACATACTAGGAATATAAATTATATAATTTCACATATATAAGACTTTTCACAATAAAAGATTACTCATTTTTCACTTGAAACCAGTTCAAAACACAAAAACAAAACTCATATATTTTCCATTAGGACAATCTTTTTTCCAAGCAGTGGCGTATCATTTTTTTTGTTGAATCTTCAAACTCAAATGAAATTGAGTACCGATATAAGTGTATAGAAAATGACCAATCAGAAGACAGAAGAATCAATGCTGGTCAATGTTTTCGATTAGCAAAATTTTCGAGGTAAATGAATTAAACTGTTAAATTGAACCCAATAGCAATAACAAGCAAATGCATGCAAGATTCTTCGAAATAACATTAATCTATTTCAAAAATTTTCCACTGTTGAATTCTGAGTTCAGAATAGTAAAGTAAAGTTAGGTTAGTTTACTGTTCTGGCAAATTGTAAATAAATGCCAATATACATTTCAAATTAATCAAATATATCCTACCGAATTTCGCGAAACAACGTTACAAGTTAATTGACAGTAACAAACATGTTCGTTCAGAGTCAGACGTAATAGATTCCATTCCACTTATTGAGGAAGAGTTGATTCTGAAGATCAGGGGAATTGTAATAGGAGAAAGTTCTCGGGTACCTACTTGAAAACTCCGATGCTCGTAAAGGCGAATTCGACGAATTGACTCCTGATAATTATTTTGCGAAAACGGGTATTCACCGTAGTGTTTGATGCCGTTTTAAGTCACTGCGAAGTATAAAAACACTTTATCTGAGTTCGAGCATCAAGTCGAGTTGAGATAAACCCTAGATACAAACGTCCGCGAAGAATCGTAACGAAACGAACATGAAGGTTATAGTTGTATTTTTGTTTGTTGCGCTAGTAGTGGTTCATGCTATCCCTTTAAATCAAGATGATGTTGTAGGTGACGTGGAAGGGAATATGTACTTGAGCCATTTAGTACCTTTGAGCAGAGTGAGAAGGTAAGCTGATTATACATTTTAATCAATTTCATAAATTTAATCCAATTATTATATCCTTATTTAGATTCAAATAATGACCCCTGTAGTTACGAATTAATCTTTGATTTGGCTTGCCAGTTTTGAAGAAAGACCGTTATTTGTTATTGAAATGATATAGGACATAATTTTGTGAATTTCGATATCTATAAAACTAATGATATTGAAGAACTCTTTGGAAATTAACAATATTGTGTAGCATGCAATTTCAATGAAAATAAATGTCTAAATAGATATCAGAAATAGAGATATGGTTCATTATAAATAAACCCATAATTTGAAATAAGGATTTGATAGGTAAAATATGACTTGCATCGTTAAATACAGTGGCATAAAAGCTGAAACAAGGTAATATTGTAATGCCGGCTCTTCACGTTGGCCAACATTATGGCGAATGTTGTGGCAAAGATATTCGCCAAGAGGTCGTGGTGGCATCCACACGTTGGAACTGTTGAAAGGTCGTTCAGTTTGCTTCGATACAGGCCAATATTCAGATCAATTCATTAAAATGGATATTGAGGCGCTAACGGCTGCTGCGGTTTATTTATTTACAGCATACCGCAACTACTGACATTTTAAGATTACGAACCGTAAATATAAAATTTAAATCATTTGCGTGTGATCACTCTGAGAGCTCGTAGCAAACTAAAAGCGTGACCAACGTGTGGACGCGACGGCCATAACTCTGCCACAACTCTTTGATCTTTCGTAATAAACCGACACCACACGGATCTCATCATGCCGGCTCTTCACGTTGGCCAACATAGTGGCGAACTTGATGGCCAATACGTATCGCCAACATGTAGAGCGGGTGTTTGTGATACATTGGTTTGTATTGGAATGATGGCCGACAAGTTGGCGCGAGATCCGTGTGGTGTCGGTTTTTTACAAAAGATCAAAGGGTTGTGGCAGAGTTTTGGCCGTCGCGTCCACACGTTGGTCACACTTTTAGTTTGCTACGAGCTTTCAGAGTGATCACATGCAAATGATTTTTACCCCGAGGCGAAGCTAAGGGGTCATAGTATCACGACAAAAAGTTAGTAGCTGGTCCGATTTTAAAAATTCCAACGAATATCGATAAAACACATATGATTTCATAAGAAAAGTGTTTTAAAAAATTTTTTCCCACGAAGAATAAAAAAATTATAGCGTTTTTTAGTTTTTTTTGTCCATAGAAGTATGGTGCTATCTATAAATCGTAAACCTAAACCGATTTTTACAATGATGAATATATGATAGCATTTCATGTATAGTTTTTTAATTTATATAACACATTCAAAAAATATTGACGTGGCGCCACCTAAAAATAAAAAAATTTGTAAAAATTATGAATTTCACTCAAAATTTTGATTATATCTCAAATACTATACACTTTCCGATATAGTCATCATGAGGAGGAATGATCTGCGATAGACTTATTAGGCATTACGACATGCACATGCGCCGAGGGGTTTTATCATTCCTAGTGCTAAGCAGTAGGATGTCCGGATTTTTAAAATTTTATATTTACGCGTCGTAATTAGTGTTCAGAAAATGTCAGTAGTAGCGGTATGCTGTGAATAAATAAACCGCAGCAGCCGTTAGCTCCCCAATATCCATTTTAATGAATTGATCTGAATATTGGCCAGTATCGAAGCAAACTGAACGACCTTCCAACAGTTCCAACGTGTGGATGCCACCACGAACTCTTGGCGAATAACGGCTGCTGCGGTTTATTTATTCACAGCATACCGCTACTACTGACATTTTGTGAACACTAATTACGACGCCTAAATATAAAATTTTAAAAATCCGGACACTCTACTGCGTAGCGCTAGGAATGATAAAATCCCTCAGCGCATGTGCATGTCGTGATGCCTAATAAGTCTATCGCAGATCGTTTTTCCTCATGATGACTATATCGGAAAATGTATAAGTAGTATTTGAGATATAATCAAAATTTTGAGTGAAATTCATAATTTTTACTAATTTTTTTATTTCTAGGTGGCGCCACGTCAATATTTTTTGAATGTGTTGTATAAATTAAAAAACTATACATTAAATGCTATCATTTTATTTCATTATTGTAAAAATCGGTTAAGATTTATAGATAGCACCACACTTCTATGGACAAAAAAATCTAAAAAACGCTATAATTTTTTTATTCTTCGTGGGGAAAAATTTTTGAAAACACTTTTCTTAGGAAATCATATGTGTTTTATCGATATCCGTTAGAATTTTTAAAATCGGACCAGCTACTAACTTTTTGTCTTGATACTATAACCCCTTAGCTTCGCCTCGGGGTAAAAATCATTTGCATGTGATCACTCTGAAAGCTCGTAGCAAACTAAAAGTATGACCAACGTGTGGACGCGACGGCCAAAACTCTGCCATAACCCTTTGCTCTTTTGTAAAAAACCGACACCACACGGATCTCGCGCCAACTTGTCGGCCATCATTCCAATACAAACCAATATAGCACAAACACCCGCTCTACATGTTGGCCATACGTATTGGCCATCAAGTTCGCCACTATGTTGGCCAACGTGAAGAGCCGGCATGATGAGATCCGTGTGGCATTGACAACATTATATAGCTCTTCTTCGTATCAATGGAAATGAATTCCAACATTGATATCAAAAAGGGATGTTTTATTATAAATTGAAATTTCTAAAAATTGGCGATTCTAAGCATTGGCGCAAAAATAAAAAACGCTTGAGCAGCAGAGCTCTTGGAGGGGCTGAAGAGATACACAATTCTTGAATACTTGCAAAAAACGCATGAAATTTTCATTATAGTGAAAATAATAAAATTAATTTTTCAACATTGTCGTATTGTCGTAAGATCAATGAGAAATATATCACATAATGGATAATACGACAAATCAATATTTGAAATTTATTGGCAATCTGTAAATCAAAAAATTTTTTTTTCACTGGCAATTTTGTGCGATTAGGGTAGGTACTCTCAAATTCAATGCAATAGTCTTTTACAAAAAAAAGTGCTACTTATGAGTAATATTCTTCTCATAAGTTTCAATTTATTTTGAGCTTCAATTTTCAATCGAAAAAAGTTCAAATAAGTGCTTTATCCATTCTAGAATCCATCTATCATGCATAAATTGTTTCGAAATTACAACGTTGTCAAAAGTAATCGATTGGAAATGAATATGTTGTCATCTTGAATCTTTAATAGTAAAAATGTTGCTTATTGAAATTAGTTATCACATAAATTGATCCAAAAACAACTTAACACATAAATTGTGTATTTATCTTGACAGTTTTTTTTTTACTATATATATTTTTGCAGACAAGGAGGTGGTTATATCAAAGCAGGTGCTCTTCACTCAAGCAAATATGGCGGAGGTGGACAGATTGTTGCTAGCAAAAATCTCTACAGTGGTAAACATCACAGCGTTGACGCACAAGTGAAGTACAAACAATATGGGAAACACAAGGAGAGCTGGTCGGGGATCAATTACTCACTCAGATTTTAGAAAAAAAACATTTCCTACATACTTGAGTTTGTTTTATGCGATCCTGTAGTTATATTGTTGATATTATCATAAAATTATTTATGGAACTTGTCCTAAAATGAATTATATTGAAACACAATGAGTTTTAATTGAATGATAAATAATATTCATTTAAATCTATAAAATATCATACAGTTATCATCCAACTGAAAAGGAACATTTTAGAGAATGCCTAGCATCTCACTGTATATGTATATACATATATATATATATATATATATATATATATATATATTAATATATATATATATATATATATATATATATATATAAATATATATATATAAATATATATATATAAATATATATATATATATATATATAAATATATATACATATATATATATATATATATATATATATATATATATATATATATATATATATATATATATATATATATATATATATATATATATACAGGGCTATTCAAATTCGATTCTATGCATGGGGATTTCGATAACGCTGAGAGATAGAGGGGAGGTTGAAAGTAGCATATTTCAGAGTAATACAGGAAAAATCTAAAATTTCGAAATTCTTCATTTGCCTATATCTTTTTATTTCAGGAATTTTTTTCAAACACTTTGCCATTGCAACTTTTTGTAGGCTATCCAAATATCTGAAGAAAAATTATAAACAGGGTGTCGTATAAATTGGGCCATCCTCAAATTTTAATTTTAAAATACGGACCTGTATTTTTTATTGCATTTTTTTGAATGCCAAGAGTCATGTTTCATATTGTCGTAGTATTTTCATTCGAATTACATGGTATTATGAAAATATTGAAGAATTACGAGTAAAATTTCAAATTTTTTGTTAATTTCAGCTGTAAAATTTAAAAAAAATTATAAAATAAGTTATAGAATGCCTAGTATTAGTTCAATATTTCCAAAACATTTTTTTATTTTTTTTTATAAAAATAAAACGCAAATATGAAACATGACTCTTGGCATTTGAAAAAATGCAATAAAAAATACAGGTCCGTATTTGAAAATGATGGGTTGAGAGTGGCCCAATGTGTACGATACCCTGTATATACATTTTATTCAGATACAGGCTACAAAAACTTGCTATGGAAAAGGGGCAAAATTTTGAAAAAATCTTCGTAAAATGAAAAGGTATAGGCAAAAGAAGAATTTCGAAATTTTCGATTTTTCCAGTATAACTCCAGAACTAGAGAAACTAGGTTAGATTTTTTAAATTCATACAATTAACCTCTGAAATACGCTACTTTGCCCCCATTCAACCAACCCTCTTACCGTTATCGAAATCCCCATGCATAGACTCGGAATTTGAATAGCCCTGTATATATATATATATATATATATATATATATATATATATATATAAACCGACGTCTAATTTCGAAAAGGAATCTAAATGTGGAATGAAAAATGGGGGTTTCCATTTAAAATAAGGAAGCTGGTAGCTACTTCCGGTATAACCGGAAGTACCGGTGGCAGTAGAAAACAGCCACTACTTTAAAAAAGTAGTTCATGGCTGAGAACTTTCGTGTGTGAAATTTTTAAAAGCATATCAGTTTTACTTTTCCATATAAGGCTAATTGCCCCTTTAAAAGGAAGACCCTGTAAAAATATCACGATAGCATTCCTAGGAGTGCCGATCAGCTGTATCAGTTCAGCAAGCCCTACCAGGCATAATATTCATAACCTCACTTATTTCGTCTCAACCGTTATTTTTATCAATATAAACATATGAGTTTAATATCACTATATTATCACAGATTACATATATTTTAAAGTGGAGAAATGTTTATAATTGTTACAATGATCAGTAATAAGGGATTAGAATCAATAACAATTGAAGGGAACAATTTAACAGTTTTAATTTTTGTAAAAACATCAACTTTATTGATAAATATTCAGAGCTATTGTTACAAATTTTTCACTTTACTCACCTCGAACAACAATTACTAAGTTTGAATGTACTGATTAAGTTCATAATAAATTCCTTTTTTT
>JARQZK010000436.1:0-16096 GCA_030704885.1 Cynegetis impunctata
AAACACTAACAGTTGTTTTTGATGAAAAAAATCTTTATTTCACTTTATCATGAATGATATCCTTTTTCACAAAAATATGTCCCTGTAATTTATATCAAAGCTCATGAGATTGTTCAATTCTATTTGATGCAATTGAGTTGTACAGAATATAGATGTTTCTAATTTTTTATAAAATGAATGACAGAGAATATAGGACATACCAATATTTCAACAATTCATGTAGAAAGCTTTATACTTACTATCGACAGAAAATGTTACCAGAACATTTTAAATGTTACCAGAATCATTAGGTTATACATAACTGATGAATAATAATAAAAACCAAAATACACTATTAACAACAACTCTTCACCAAGTGAAATAAAGTGTTTAAATAGTAATGTTTGTGACTTTGCAAGATCTTATGTACTTATTTCTTAAAGTTATTAATTTAGAATGTGGGTAAAATAGATTCATGTGTGCTTTTCTCAAGAATAATAAAATTCAAGTTGCTGTAGATAGTAGTGAAGATGCCTATATGATATGTTCGTTGATAAACAATAGCTTATTATTTTTATAATAAGCTACCTTTCATCTACAAGAATCTGAACAATGCAAAGTTCAAGAGAACACTAAAGAAAATTTTATTGGAAAGCTGTTTCTATAGCATTGAGGAATTTATGTCAAATAACTTTTAAGCGCCTGTTACATGTGATTTACATATTACATGTGATTTCTATGTGTATTCATATTAAATTAAACATATTCATAATACATTAAAAATATAAAAGAAATCACAGCAGTAAAAACGAGAGTAAGAAATATTCCCAAATTTAGAGTAATTACATTATAATAAATAACCCATTAAATTGTCACTTCAGGGGTCACAAAAATTGATTCAGGAGGAACTATGGAATATGACATACTATTTTGTATCAGGTTATCATGTTTCAAATGAATAGAAAAATAATCACCACTAATTTTTGATGGTGTTCAACATTTGATTATCAAATTATATTCTTACGATTTTTCCAATATTTGTAACTACTCTTACCTCCAATTCATGAATTCAAATAATAAGTTCACAAGAAATCACTCACTCCTCACTGCTTCAATCAATTCTTCCAAACGTCCAGCACCTTGAACTCCAAATAAAGTGTCCGTTACATAAGCATCTAAATTTTCATGAAGTTTTGACGCAGCATGTAAAACTGCTGCAAGAGCTACTTGACTAGGGGAATATAGAAGCACAGTATCTGTTAGGAATGCCTTCTCCAAAAAATGCTCTGTTCCAGGTCTCAGTCTTTCTGGATCAGTCAGGGTACATCTTGTCTGAAAATAAATCGAAATTTTAATACCTACTAAAACAGATTATCAGATATGCTTACCTTGATATCAATTAATAGGCCTTCTACTGGTCTATATGGATTATGAATTGATAAGTGAAAATTGAGCTGTTCCATTAGTAACAATTCATTATTCAATATAATGTCACTAGCTTTTTCTCTGTCACCCCTTATATTTGATACGAACTGCATTATAGATACATTAAATTCCTCCACTTTACAAGCTAAGTATATACATGTTACCCTATGAAAATAACATTCTCAAAACACATAAGTACCTACTAAGAATAAGATTAATTTTCTCACATTATTTCTTTTGGATGATAATTCATAACTGAATTATTAATGTAAAACCTCTTAAAATAGTGAAAGGAAGTCCCTATTACACATCTAGGCATAGGTGGCTGAAACCTCTTACAAAAATCTCTGAGATGTTGCTCGTATTTTTTTACCATTACTTTTTCTTCTTCTGCATTCAAAAAGTAGTTGAATTTTTCAGTATCCTAAAATTGCCACTATGTTTGTGATACCTCAATCGAATTGTTAATAAACTTACTGGGATTTCTTTCCCATATTTCTCAATGTGCTTTGCATTAGCATTTTTTCTAAGATCATTTAATTCATCTTCACTATTAAACATCCAAAATTTGCATTGAGTAGAGGATGGAAACATTTTTTGAAATATAACCTAATATGATAAATGGAATTTTTAGAAATAAAAAGGTTATATTTGAATTAAATGTGACAGTTGACCTTCAGCGACATCTCCATTCCAATACCACTACTGGGAAAGTACCGTGTAGACAAGTCGAGAGATGAAACTTTTTCAACAGTAGAACTATGGAGGGTAGAGGTACCCTCCATAAGTAGAACGTAGATGACGCGAGTGTCGTCTTTAATATTGTTTATTATAGGAAATCAGATCTAGGTTTCTTCTATAAGGAATATTCTAGATTGATCTGGCTTTCTCGTAGATTTTACAATTAGCAAGAAATCTGTACCACCACTGTAGTCCAAATTTTCAGTATTTATTGTTTTGGGTAACTCCACTAGCTGACACTAGTGAAGTAATAATAAGGCAATACACCATAGTAAGGTAATTTTTTGATAAGTAATGAATAATCTAGATCTAGGCCCTGCCGAAGGAGGAAAGGAGCTAGGGTTGCAACCGTACTATAACTTATGAAGGGGTCAGAAGCAAAAGTGCCTAAGTGACCTTTTTGATGGTAATGACCTAACCCTAGTTTACTATCGTGTTTTTATTATAGGTTATTAGGTACTATCATTAGGTTGAATTTAGGATTGTTCAAAAAATAATATTTCCAAAAAAATTAATTTTAAATGTTTTATATTTATTTATCATAAAATGAAAATATATATTCTACATCATATAAATGAAAATAAAAAATAGTTTTAACATTCAAAGCATGAATTGGATCTATGTTCTGCACATATGGGTCATTTGCATTTATTGCAGTACATAGCTATCTAGAAAATATTCACTTTACATATTGCCGCATCTAGACACCAACTGATGAAGAGTCACAGGCGCACTAAACCGGCTTACGAATAATCTTGAGGTTATATGATTAAATTAGTTCGACCGTCGTAATTTTGACGAACCATAATAGGTATTCTAGGGCTGAGTACGGATTTATATTCTCTGTCTTCGATTTTATTTGGTGCAAAAATAATCCATGTGCGAATTGTATGATAGCGAGGTCTTTTAGCTGGTAGAAGAAGTTATACAAATAAACTGCATGTTTCATTCGGAAGCAAATGTTCATAATGTGTATTTCATAGAGAAAGGTTAAAAACAAAAACTATCCTATTATTTTTAGTTACAACGAAGATGCAACGAAATGCAAAAAACTGGAAAATAAATGATATACATAAAACAAAAAAGACTTAAAGGTGAAGAGTGCACTAGCAGGCGAAAAATAAGGAAGAAGAAAAACGTAGTAGTACAATAAATTGATCAAAGATGTAGATACGAATGTTCGAAATTTGCAGACGATGAAAGGAAGCGACTATTTTGTAAAATATACAGTGTATCTACTTATGACTTAAAGACGAATATTTTAGCATCTCAAATTGTGAAAATGTCTTCAAGAACAGGGATAGCTGATAAAAATACAGCACTTCTAGACGACGCACGTGCAGAAAATTTTTTTGAAAACATTCATAACAGATGGTAGTTTCAAAGTAATCTGCAAAAAAATTGAAAAGGATAAATTTTTAGAAGAAAACTCCAAAGAATAAGATATCAGAAATTCAAAGAAAAAACGTAATTTCATCTTATTAGGACTTTTCCGCGGTACAAAAGCCATTGCCCATTACTCATACAATCAGAATCCTACAACAAGATACCTTCCTTCTGGCTTAATCATTCGCAACATGTACCTACAATCTATATAGAGATATTTCCACCTAGAAATTTGAAAAACCAGTGAAGAAGTAATTCTACGTCACATTTTCAACACAGAATTTTATCTGAAATAAGAACATTGAACAATTGTTTATACACATAGTCCGTGTAACACATATTGGACGTATTGACCATACATTTTTCGATTCCAGACATTCTTACATGGAATGTTGTCAAAGCTTTGCTTTGATTGGGAAAAGTAACAAAAATAACCCTCAGATATTCTCACCAGATCAAATTGAAAAATGCTCGAAATAATTTGAGATACATAACATGGATGATTTTCTGTCTTCAAATGTTTCTGACAATTATTTTGCTGAATTGTCAAATTTGTGTTGCCTTGACATCTACAAAATAGTTTTACGTTTCTTCACATCTAATCCTTTTTAAAAATATCATCTTAATTCTATCGTTTGAACACCGTTTGCGGAAAAAATCGCATTTTTATTCGGAGAAAAGCACTTTTCGTGGATCGACATTTAGTCTCGCCACAAAAAGTATCACTTTTACTCCTAATGAAACAATATACTATTTTAAACTCTGAAATGTTTATCACTAGAAATTTTTTGTACTGCATAGCCTCATGAAATGCGGATATATAGTCCATCCAGATACGGATCAGGGCAAGGACCAGAAATATGGACGTCTAGTATCCCTACTAACAGCCTTTTTTGGCTCATTGGCCGTAGTTAATGTTGAACAAAAGGAAATAATATAGACATTAATGTAACTTGTAGATTTCAATGGCTATCAAATAATTTTTGTATGATCTTATTAAATATAATTTTAAAAATTCCTTTCATTTATCAAATATGAATAATGAAATGTGTTACAAATTATATTGAAGAAACGGTAATTAGATCTGATCAATAAGAAGAACTGGTTATAAATAATAGACCTGACTGAATTGACAAAACTGATGTTTATAAAGAGCATTGCAGTTTTCAGTGAAAAAGACTTTTTTGAACAATATAAGAAATCAAAGGTTTTAAACTTGAGATCTAATATTTTTTCTCAACATGATCCAGGCAAACACCTATGCCACAATCTGGAATAGGAATATGAGGGTATTGATATTATGAAATCATATAAAACCAATTTGCTCATCTATAACCAATCGCACCTACTTTTCATATACTCTCCTATTGAATTCTGTCATATGTAAATCAATTCCTACTCTTTCCGGTATTTAAGAATGATATTTAAGCTTAATAATAGCATACCGAAATAAAAATTTGAAGTAATTCACTTTGTTGAAAAAAAAATGTGCATCGTGTACCTACTAAAGAACTACTGATAGCGAAGCAGGTTAATGCGATGCGGTATATAGTCTCCGCGAAATGCAGCGCGGTTTAGGAAAAGAGCACCAAGGGTCGTACTTTGACATGAACTCAATCCATATACCAAGTTTCAAACCTCAAGCAAACTCAAGCAGTAGAAGCTGTGGAATTTAGCAAATTGTCAAAAACCATGAGAAAATATGAAATATCAACATGAAAATATCTGCGATCCGAAAATTGTTCCCAAATTCTGATAGTTTCGTTCCGTATATATATATATATATATATATATATATATATATATATATATATATATATATATATATACACTGTGTCCGTAAAGTATGGAACAAATTCATTTTTAGCTAAACACACCATTTTAAGAAATAATCATGAAACACGTCGATTTTTGATTTTAATTTACCGTATTTTAGAATAATAATCTAATATACAGGGTGAATTACTTTCGAGTTATGACGTCACCGTCATTTTTTTCAAATGGAACATCCCCATTTTGTCTCAATTTTCGGATTACTCTAGCTGAGCTGATTCCAAAAATGTATGACATGATTCCAATTGGTACAGGGTGGACAAAAACACAATAGTTTTGTGTGTGCTCATAAAGTAACGCGTAACATTCTTTATTAGTTAAATTAACAATATTATTAAAAATACTTATTGTCTAGCGGCAATTGGTTTAAATGTAACACCCTGTAGTTTGTTACATTTTTAGATTAATAAAAATGAGCTGTTTCCAAACATGTTTGGTACTTGTGGTCTAGCAGACAGAATATGAAAGAAATTATTTCTCATCAATTTAAAAAAAACATAGTCGTCTATTTCCTTGTGAAATGTCATTATTTGTTTAGTAATTTATTGATGTTCAGTGACAGTTTAGTACTACAATATTTTGGTATTCGTGAATGTTTTTAATTATTGCTTAGATTTAATTTGAAGTAGAAATGGAGTTAAGTGTAAAACAAAAAATTGAAATACTTATGATGATTGGGTATGGGGATGGATCGCGAACGTAGAATGGAAGTGTGTAATTTGTTTAATGTTAAATATCCAGAAAGACCTATAACGCGTTCAACAGTCAGTAAGATTGAAAAGAAATTTCGGGAAACTGGTACGGTTGAAAATGTACGTAAATCAGGTCGTCTATCTGCAATGCTGATACAGCATTAGAATGTTTTACTGAGTTTTGAAGAAGAATGCGCACACTTCTGTGCGTAAAGCTAGATCGCGATATCGGTGTTAGCAAAACAACGGTACACAAACTATTGAAGCTTGAAAAATGGCATCCTTATAAAAATCAAACTTGTGCAAAAATTAAACGAAGATGATCCCGATAGAAGAATACAATTTTGCGAAGAAATGATGGATAAATGTCACCGAGGCCCGTCTCTTGGTACAAAACATTATATTTTTCTGATGAGGCCACTTTCACGTTAAATGGCGAGGTTAACCGTCAGAATTGTAGATACTGGGGCAAGAAGAAAAAACCCCGCACTGGATGCGTGAGCCATCATACACAATACCCGCAAAAGGTAAATGTGTGGGCTGGAATTGTAAGAAATAGAATCATTGGACCCTACTTTATCGAAGGCAATTTAAACGGGGCAACGTACCTTGAGTTTTTAAGGGGGTATCTCGTACCTACTTTACGTAATTTGTTTCCCAGCAGACGTAATCCTGGAGGTTTTGATGAAAGTTTATGATTTCAACAGGATGGTGCACCTCCACATTATGCTGTAGATGTTAGAAGGTACCTAGATGCAATTTTTCCGAACAGGTGGATTGGTAGACGTGGACCTACTGAATGGCCAGCGAGGTCACCAGATTTCAATCCGTTGGATGATTTTATGTGGGGCCATCTGAAGAATGTTGTTTATAAAACGAAACCAGCAAATATTGAAGAATTAAAAGAGAGAATTCGAACAGAAAATAAACAATATTACTCAAGAAAGCATACACAAGGTTCAAACAAGAATTTGTACACCGTTTGGGTTACTGGTCAAATACAGCAAGGGATGCAGTTCGAACATTTATAAAGTCATGTATTCCATCATATTCTGTCCGCTAGACAATAAGTATTTTTGATAATATTGTTAATTTAACTAATAAATAATGTTACGCGTTACTTTATGAGCACACACAAAACTATTGTATTTTTGTCCACCCTGTACCAATTGGAATCAACATGTGATACATTTTTGGAATCAGCTCAGCTAGAGTAATCCGAAAATTGAGACAAAATGGGGATGTTCCTTTTGAAAAAAATGACGGTGACGTCATTACTCGAAAGTAATTCACCCTGTATATTAGATTATTATTTTAAAATACGGTAAATTGAAATCAAAAATCGACGTGTTTCATGATTATTTCTTAAAATGGTGTGTTTAGCTAAAAATGAATTTGTTCCATACTTTACGGACACAGTGTATATATATATATATATAGAAAGCAGAATTCTTCGTGTTTATCGAAACACGTTCGTGGCAATAAAATCAAGTACTAGGACATTTATTTGAAACTAATCAAACAAACCTCCTAGCGGAGCTGGTTATACGAGTTCACGAAACATCGAAATGCCTCCATACATCTTAGACGGTGTATGTTAGAAACATTAAGTTGTTTATCACAATCAATGGAAATGATAGACAGTCTGTTTCGCCCTTATTTGGGGCTCATCAGTATCATCTATCCATCGAAAGTGATAACCAACCAAATATTTCTAACGACGTTATATTTTCCTTCCAGTGACTATATGGCATATAAATATGACACAGCGCCACCAGTCGGAAACAAATGAACCACATCTTACAGATAGAAGAAAACACTTCGGCAACGTGAACTCGTACTTCCTGACACCCGAAGGTGGTTACTATATTCGCTAAGCAAGAGTAAAGTTGCCACATCAAATCGATGTAATGCAACAATTACACACCGCCAGTAACAGCGCTCCGATTCTATCCTTTACGCAGTAATTGAATAGAAAGCAGAATTCTTCGTGTTTATCGAAACACGTTCGTGGCAATAAAATCAAGTACTAGGACATTTATTTGAAATTAATCAAACAAACCTCCTAGCGGAGCTGGTTATACGAGTTCACGAAACATCGAAATGCCTCCATACATCTTAGACGGTGTATGTTAGAAACATTAAGTTGTTTATCACAATCAATGGAAATGATAGACAGTCTGTTTCGCCCTTATTTGGGGCTCATCAGTATCATCTATTCATCGAATTGGATTATATATATATATATATATATATATATATATATATATATACATATATATATATATATATATATATATATATATATATATATATAATATATATATAAATATATATATATATATATATATATATATATATATATATATATATATATATATATATATATATGAAAAACTTGGTTCACGGAATGAACCGCGTAATAGATTTGGAAAATCCCGACGTTTCGGCTCCTTTTGCGAAGCCATCTTCAGGAGAACTAGAAGGGGAATAATTCAGAATCGTGGCCTCAATCTGCCTACTCCACGATTCGAATTAGGAGGAATCGGAAACAATACGATTGCGTGGTCTCAACCTGCCTACTCCACTAACCGTACTGCTTCCTGTCAACTCTGAAGTCTCAACCTGCCTACTCTTCAGAGTCAACTGACGGGCCGATTGTCACGTGGCCGTATTTATAGGGGAGGGGAGCGGGTACTCACGCTCATCAGTGCGGGATGCACTCTGATTGGGCGTTACATGGCGACCACTGAGAAGTGGTTTCCATACTGATGGGAGTCTGTGACTGTCATCTCTGGTATTCAAACAATTTGGACGTTTTTCTATTTCTACAGCTTCACGGAAAATTCTGAATTATTCCCCTTCTAGTTCTCCTGAAGATGGCTTCGCAAAAGGAGCCGAAACGTCGAGATTTTTCAAATCTTTCACGCGGTTAATTCCGTGAACCAAGTTTTTCAAATACTTCCGACCGCGGAAATCTTTATTTATATATATATATATATATATATATATATATATAAATATATATATATATATATATATATATATATATATATATATATATATATATATATATATATATATATATATATATATATATATATATATATATATATATATATATATATATTATATATATTTATATATATATATATATATATATATATATATATATATATATATATATATATATCGCAGGGGCGGCTGAGGAGGCTAAGCCTCCTCCTCAATAATATTCCGTGTATCACTAATATATTAAATTGAATAGTCAGCATTCAGCATATTCATATTAATCAAAATCATGTTATTTTATGCACCTACCTTCCTTTCAACCTACATTATATAATATAATTTATTAATTACATATTAATATATCAGATAGAAGGTATTTACATTTACTGCATTTCATTCATTTCAAGATTTGTGGCTACGCTGCAGAGGCTTGAAAGGTATATTTTCAACGTTCATTATGCCTGCCACAGAAAAGCAAACAACGGTGCGAATACTGCGAATGAATACTTCATTGCAGTAGAAAAGGAAAACACATGTAAATGGCAACACCGATTGCACCTAAGTCTCACACAATGTCGACCAATCACAACTATAGACTTTCGGGTAAAATCGAGTGAATTCGTTGGACATGGACCGTTGGTCGTTGTCGTTGTCACTAGTCGTGGACGGAAACAGTTTCGTCGGTTTTAATTCATTTTATTGGCGTATTGTTTTTAAAATGAGTTCGGTTACTGAAGTTAATCTTAAAAATTTCAATGGTGACTTAGTGAAATATTTGATTTATCCCATAACTTTAGTGCACTAAGTTAAAACGATAAAGTTTCAATAAAAACATTGCGACCTACCCCGGAATTAAACAATTTGGTGCAGCGTAGCAGAATCGCGATTTTAATATCAGAAATTATGAGAGACAATCTTGGCTTACCGGATCATAAGTAAGGTAAAAAATAAATTATTTTGTTGGCAGTGTTTACTTTTTACTAGGGAGAATGTCCCTGTTTGGCACTGGCATGTATGCAGGAGTTATGGTAATTATCTATAATACAACAGACTGCCCCGATTTTCTTGAAATTTCGGATTATAGCTTATTTTGGCCCGTAAAGCCGAATATGAAGTCAGATTTTGTCGCTGGGTCATCTTTATTTTTCAAAAACTTGAGCTGACCTGACTTTTTCTAACCTTACTAATATACCCTCCGAATTCATAAAAGTATAAAATTCATGAAAAAGATGAATTTTATTATCAAAAAGACAATGTTTTTATTATATCCATAAAAAAATAGATGTCTATACCAAAGAATTCATTGAATTTTTTTTGTTTAGGTCTGAATGCATATTTTATTATTTTATTTTGTTGTTATTTTATTAAGTTTTGTTTGACTTTTATGACAAGAATGTTATTTTAATCTATTTTTGGGAGGGGCCTATTTTATTTCTGGCAAGAAAAAAGTCTCACCTGCCCGTTGGTTCTTGCTGGGCAACAATTGATTAATTCCTCGAATAGGTACCTATTTAATATTTTAGGGTGCTTGTTTTACTAGAAGGCGGTTGACCTTTAAATCCTAAAAATTTTCGCCTATGGTGTATTTTTTAACACCTCTTGTAGCCTCCTTGAACCAACACCTCACGAGCCGCCACTGATATATAGGCATGTATCAGACATTAAAAATTATTTGATAATTGTGGTTCAGAAGGTCTAAAACGCATAAAGAAATCCACTTCCGCACCTGACTTTTGTCTTTTAGTACGCTGAAATAGTATTTTACTTACAACACAAATATAAAAATCCCGAATTTTAGTATATCTGCTGCAGAAAATTTTATATGTCATATCTATAGAAAATATCAATCAACGAAATCTCGGAGGATTCATTAAATCAAAATTTTTGCATGTCTTCATGAAAAATAAAGGAAAATGAGAACGTTCGATGTATAGCGCTATAACTGTTTTTATTCCTTCTTCTTCTATCTTAATCGTTATAATTTCAAATATATAATTATGAGTCTACCGACTATTTCTCATATTATACATGCTACTGTTTGAGATTGACTTGACCAGTCCTTTAGCTGCGATTAGTGAGCGTTGTCCAAGTGACTAATAATTTGGTTGAGTGTAATGCCCTGGAGTAGTACAGTTTTCTGTCCTTATGTGCCATGCTGAAATCACGAGAGTTAAATTCTACGTGGAACTTATTCATATTCATTTATGAATGTGTGCCCAAAGGCTGTTACTGTTTTACATATACAATTCCAGGGAAGGATTCGGGATATATATTAAACATAGTTTTTGGATTCTTCAAAGTACGTTGAACGTTCATGGAACAATGAGTTGCACTCGAAAATTGAGTTGAGATTAATTACGAAATACATCATATTTTATATATATATATATATATATATATATATATATATATATATATATATATATATATATATATATATATAAAGCAGGCAATCTCAAAAAGCCCTAGAAAGTTTAATTTCGGATATGTTGTTCATAATGCACTTCCACACATTTTTCTACGTGTTTGGAAAATTTTGATATAAATCACACAAAAAATATATCTTCAAAAATTGTGCTCCTGCAGGTATAAAAAAAACACTCCTGTCTCTCATTGTTCACTGTTGATACAGTGCAATCACTGTTGATACAGTGCAATAGACTATGTATTTTGTTCGGAGAAAATACGGCTAATAAAGAAACCTCAGTAAAAAATTAACGAAAGCGACCTTAAAATAGCCACTACAAGAGAAAAATAACTTAATTACAGATATATTATTACTTGCGCCTCCTATTGATCTGTGTCGGTGCCAAGGCAAAAATAAATTTTGTTAGTAATTCGGCTGTGTTGTTTTGTAATTGTGTTTACTGCTTGACAACGAATTCAAATAGATCAGATGATAACTCATATAATAATAATAATAATAATAATATATATATATATATATATATATATATATATATATATTTATATTTATATATATATATATATATATATATATATATTTACATATACATAGACGAGAGATAAATAGCTGTATTGTCATATAAAATTACAACATTTTGTAGACAAAGCACATATGAGGAATTAAAAATAAAATTTAACAATAAAAACTAACCAATCAAAACACACTTTCAATAGTTGAACAAAACAAAAATCTATTAAAATAAAAAAACAAAACAGAAAAACATTTATCTGTCAATAATGTACACATGTTAAGCATCATCATATTTGTCAATTAAATTAAATTAAATTGAATTAAATTAAACAGATACAACATTTTGTATATTACAAAAATACATCATAAGATATGTTGCTATCAATTGTGGAACTCAAGGGTCTATGGTACATTGTGAAATTCAGTTACAGAATAAAATTCTACTACAGAGTAAAATGGTCTCTCCAAAAGAAAAGCCTCAGTCGAACTTCGAAACTTTTTGTATGTAGTTATAGATTTTAATTCAAATGGTAAGTGATTGTATAACTTTTCGGCATTGTAGGTAGGTTAATATATAATATATATATATATATATATATATATATATATATATATATATATATATATATATATATATATATATATATATATATATATAAATATTTATATATATATAATATATATATATATATATATATATATATATATATATATATATATATATATATATAGGTATATATTCATATATATATATATATATATATATTCATATATATATATATATATATATATATATATATATTTACTTTTAGAGTTATGTTTAAGTGTATTTTGGTTGTTGTTTCAAGATTGTTTAATTTTTGGTTTGTTTATTTTTCCAATTTCAGTGTAAATATACGTCCGTAGTGGGACCGCATTAGCAAACTACTATAATAAAAGGTATTATAGTAGGTACCTAAAACTTTAAGTTTAATAGATTACAATTTTCTTCTGTATGAATATACGATTAGTTTATTCAGTTAAGGTTCTCAGTTTCTTTAGTTGAGTGCCGATTTTGAATTGTCATTAATACTGAAGTTTGTTCGTCAATGTGTTTTCGAAATCTCAATATTATCCTTTGAGTCAGCGTTTCTGAACGTGTTGCGGCCCGCCCCATAGTTGGGAGTGATCATAAAGATCGTGGAGGTGATGGGGCGCGAGAATACACACCAGAAAAGGTGTTTCTTTTTAGTATTACATTTTATTGTTACAGGGCCACGAGATACAAATGAAATTGTGTGATGATCTGATCACACAATCTAAACATTTTTTTTTAGTGATAAAAATTATGAAATTAGGCCGCGAATACTAAAATGTTGAGAAATGCTGCCCTATAAGTACTTACTGATAAGAGGCTTTAATAATCAGCTCAACAGCATGAGATGATGACTCCCAAATGCAAATATGAATAATGTATGAAAAATTAACAATCACATTTTACGTGCCTACGGGTTTTGGCGATTTCCGTTATTTCTGGGTGATTGTTTTATTTTTGTTAGCTGAAAATGTACTTTCTCATATTATATAATATATATATATATATATATATATATATATATATATATATATATATATATATATATATATATATATATATATATATATATATTTATATATATATTGGATGTTTTCATAAAAAAATTCCATTTCAATAATAAATTTCATAATTTCCGGAATTCGTCTTTTCTTAACAATTCAAAACTACCATTTATTCCAATATTGCCATATTTCCTACGTGGATACTACTAACACCTAAGCGATATCTTGAGTTTCTAATGGTGCAAGCGTGAATAATTATTAGCATATGATAGCTACATCTCTTCCCCTCATATTCAACATTTTTACATACAAATTCTGAACCCCCAAAGTCAATTTGGACGAACTAAATAGATGCATAAAGCTTGAAAAACTATTAAAACGCATGACGTTCCAAAAAACGGCAGCATTC
The DNA here is from genome assembly GCA_030704885.1 of Cynegetis impunctata. Lineage (NCBI taxonomy): Eukaryota > Metazoa > Arthropoda > Insecta > Coleoptera > Coccinellidae > Cynegetis > Cynegetis impunctata. Next base: position 13,994 of record JARQZK010000436.1, read on the forward strand.
AAGAAAACATTTGAAACTCTGTACCTTTTTATTATATTATGAAATATGAATGGCAGCGGTGGAAGAAAAGAATTAAAACCGCCCGTAGTACACTTCTCAGACATCAATTCAATCCACGTACCAAATGTCAACAATCTAACTCAATCCCAGAAGCGGTTTGGAGCTGTGAAAAGAAAAATTCTTAAAACTTAGGAAACAAGAAATCCCTACATAAAAATACATGTCAGAGAAAAAAATGCATACTACCAAAAGGCACTTTATTAGCATCAATTTGGTATACGTATGAACTTTCAACACTCTAACTCAATTTGAAGTGAGTTTGAGGGTGAACAAACTTAGAGTTGCAATAATTGACAAGGAGAACCCCTATGGAAAAATTCCACAGGACAAAGAGGCCCTTGTCAAAAAAGCGATGACAGAGGAACTGGACCGAACCATCCTGTCCGCCTCTAGCAGCACAACAAAGCCACCAACGTTCCTCATGGACAAACTCTGGTGAAATCATCAAAGTTGTCTGTGATGACGAGAGCACACTGGCATAGCTGAAACAAGCAGTGGAAAAACTGAGGCCTGTGGAAGGCGTCACCCTTGCCGTAGTGCAGGCTGACCAGCTGCCGAGGCTGACAAAGGCCACCCTCTGGATCCCCGTGGAAGCGGACAGCCACCCCGAGGAAAAGGAGGTTGTGACCCGTCGCCTCACGGCGCAAAACCCGCTGGTCAACGTCGGAGATGGTGCCTCTTCCACAATGAGGCAAAAATACCCGAAAGGACACCTACTCATCTTCGGCATCGGAGATGAGGACATCAAAAAGTTGAGGACGAGGGGGCTGAGAATGAGCTACCTCTTCCAATCTCTTTTGATTGAAATGAAGCCTGAGGAGAGGACTGCTGAAATTCAGCAGCTTCCGATCACGGAAAGGGAGGAAAACAGGAGTATCCTCCTAAAAGAGCCGGAGGCTGGAGAGGGTGAGTCGTTACCTAAGGATGTCGTTATGACACCTGAAGGCGACGACGCCACCCCACCAACTCTCACTATCAGCAACCCTGAGGTCACGGAAATGGAAGTCGCCTCCCCCACTTCCTCTATAACTGAGGAGGCAGAGGAAGAGACTAACTGAAACAACCGCACTGCATAGCAATGGCCAGAACACCGCCAAAGGTAACAGTAGTCCAGTGCAATCTGCACCACGGCAGGGCGGCAACAGCTACACTCTGTCGCCACCTGGACGTGGAGCAGGATACACTGGCACTTATCCAGGAACCCTGGATAGTTAGATCCAAAATATGTGGACTGACAAAACTTAATGGGTGTGTTTTCAGCACTCCCACAAATGAGAAACCGAGCACAGCAGTGTATGTTCCTCGATACATCAAAGCCCAGCCAGTGCAACTCAGCGGGCAAAACAACCGTTGTTGTTCTAGCATCAGTGTATCTCCCGCAAGACTCAACGACCCCACCACCATCGAGGGAAATGGAGAACGTGATAATGCACTGCCGCACTCAAAACTGGGAAGTCATTTTGGGCTGCGATGCCAACGCACACCATGTGACATGGGGCAGCGAGAACAACAACGCAAGAGGCAAGTCACTTTCTGATTACATTATCGGTAATAACCTTTACGTTATCAACAAAGGATGTACACCGACATTTATTAACTCTAGAAGTCAAACTATAATAGATATAACGGTAGCTTCATCTCGTATATCCAATTCAATCCTAGGATGGCATGTATCAGATTCTGTTACCATGTCAGACCACCGATGGATAAATTTTGAAATAAACCTTACTAAAGTGCTCAAAAAACTACTCAGGGACCTCCGGAGGACGGACAGAGATAAATATCGACACCGACTGCAGGAGGTTCTAGAGGCAGTTGATGGAAGAACGCCAAAAAATAATGGCCAAATTGAACAACAAGTGAATTGTATTCAAAAAGCCGTGAAAAAGCCTTTGAAGAGCCGCCCAACAGCCCGGCGAAGCCACGAAGTGGTGGAGTCGGGAGCAAGGTGACCTCAAGAAGATGGCTAGGAAATCATTCAATCGAGCTAAAATGACAAAACTGGCCTCAGACTGGAACCAATACAAGAAGTATCTAAGGCAG
>JARQZK010000437.1:0-16065 GCA_030704885.1 Cynegetis impunctata
TAGTGAAGTTGTATTTTAGCATACATTTTAGGACCGAAATTAGTTATTTGAACGCATCCATAGCCCTCTAGAATAAAAATTTATTTCGAAAAAAAAATAAAAAAAAGGTTACAAAAAGTAACAAGTGATACATGATTGTATTCTAAATGTCATATGGAGACAAAAAACTGAAAATATACCCGGTGTTCCATTTAGAAATCGAAAGTTTATGTCACTTCCGGTGAAACCGGAAGTTACATGAAGTTGATTTACTTGTCAAACAATGCAGTTTTATGCATGAAACAGATCCTCTAAATTTCATTTCATTATCTCCGAAAACAAAAAAGTTATAGGGGCGAGCCACCTTCCGTGGACACCCGGTATATATATATATATATATATATATATATATATATATATATATATATATATATATATATATATATATATATATATATATATATATTATGAAAAAGATATCAGTATATTCTACTTCATTATAAGACAAAATATTTTGTTTAGCATGAAAACAATTTGAAGAATCGTATTTCAAATGTCTTCTGAACAAGACAATACATTCTTAAATAATTAATTGTACGTTCAACCTAAAACATTTAGTAAGTGGTCTCTGTCATCTATGCTATCTGCTTATGACAACATCTTACCTACTTCCTTTGGAAACCTGACCATAATATCCGTTGCAAATTAATAATTTTACACAATTGTTTCAACCCCAGCATTCTAGATCTTGTCTTCGAAGTATAAACCGGCCAAAATATTGTGATAAAAATGAAACTGTTTCCAATTTTGGTCACAATTTTTAATTTTATAATACATCAGTGCTTCTGTTTCAATATAAATACAGATAATCCAATTATATACCTGGATCAATCGAAATATTTTAATATTCCAAGTTCAAACAAATCTAGCTACTTCGGTTACTCTGTCATACTTTATCCTGGTAATATTAGTAAATATTCATGGTGAGTATATTAACTAATTTTTTATTTATACGTCCCCATACATCAAAAAGTGTAAGTCTTCAATTTCGAATATGTTGTTAAAAAAATACATCATTCTCTTGAATCTGACATCGTTATCAAATATATCCACAATTTTATTTTAAGTCAACATGAACTCAATGTACGTAAGAAACTTCAACCCTCTAACTCAATCTGCAGAAGATGTGGAGTTCGGCAATTTTTCAAAAACCATTAACAAACAAGAAATATCAACTTAAAAATGGCGGCGGATGGAAAAATTTACACAAATTTTAATAGTTTCGTTCTGCAACGAAAACAATCCCAGGTTTCAGCTCATTTCGTGTGATACGAACCGCTGGAGATGCCATGGAAGGAGAGGGAAGGAAACACACGTGTTTCCTTCCTCCCTGAAGTATGTGTCAGGGAGGCGGGCAGCTTGAGTTTGGGATTAACTCCTTCAGCCAGATCAGAGGATACACTTGTATGTACAAGTGCATTAAGGATAGGTGAGATGGGATATTTATGGAACATAGGAAGTGTGGGTAGGGTTCAGAGGATTAATACTGGCTCAGCATTAGCCCTATAAGTTTGCAAGCAGTGACTTACATAACCATGAGGAAACCTCTGAAAAAAACTCATGGCAGACCAGTCGGTCCCGGGGTTTGAACCCGAGACCTCCCAAATACTAGCCAACGTACGCTAAGTACTCGACTATCTAGCTTGGTGATGCCATGTAACGGAAAGGATATTTATATGAAAATTAGAAATATCTACGTAAGAATGACTGCGGTTGCGGAAATTTATACAAATTTTTAATCCCATGTACAAAAATTCAGCTCATTCGACTGGGGATGTCAATATGTAACGGGATATATATATATATATATATATATATATATATATATATTATATACCTATATATATATATATATATATATATATATATATATAATATATATATATATGTATATATATATATATATATATATATATATATATATATATATATATATATATATATAAGGGCGCACCCAGGATTGAGTTTCGGGGGGGAGGGGGGGTAGGAAACTGAATCAAAATTTACCTCCTTAAATTTAAATAGAAAACGCACATCCCGTATCCGGTAAATCATAATAGATCTTATGGTTAACCGATAGTGACCAGTGGGCTCATTTTATAGTAGTAGAAGAGCTCATTTTACAATTATTATCTTGGTAATCTCAATTATTTTGTTACTACAATAAATCTCGGGGAAGGGGGGGGGGCTGCAGCCCCATGGCTGCCCCCTGGGTGCGCCACTGTATATATATATATATATATATATATATATATATATATATATATATATACGGGTGACCCAGAGCTACGTAATCGGTCCATAATTTTTTTGTCATTGAAGATATCGATATGACATTTTCAGGGCAAATATGACATGACTAATATATGATAACCTAAACTCCGAAATACAAGAAACTAAAACCTCTAAATATTTAGGTATTATAATCGATCAAAATTTAAAATGGGACTCCCACATAACCTACGTAGCAAAGAAACTTAGATACTTAGTTTACAAATTCTATCTTGTGAAACAATTTCTTAGCTTAGACCTCTTAATAACACTGTACTTCAGCTTATTGGAATCTATATTACGTTATGGAATCCTGGTATGGGGAGGCTTATATGAAGTGGCTCTGAGGCCATTAAATGTTATTCAGAATAGAATTTTAAAAATTGTTTTTAAGAAAAGTCGAAGGTACTCTACTCTGCTATTATATAATGACAAAATTCAAAATATTAGATGCATATACATTCATACCATATGTTGTTATATACACAAACACGAACATTCAAAAAATTATATTAATAATTGTCATATCACTAGAAATGTATCTAACAAATGTATTGAAGTTCCAAAACCAAATAGTGAATTCTTCAAAAATTGCTCTAACTACCTGGGCCCAAAATGTTACAATAACTTACCGATTGAGGTAAAAATGCTGCATAAACCTCACAAATTCAATAAAACTGCCTCAATGTATATTTATCAAAATTCTAGAAATTTCTACAGATATTTTCTGGAATAATATATGTTATATTATGGTAATTATATATTTTTCTCACATTAGTGCCCAAGTTTAACGTTTGAGTTTTTCCTGTGTATTGTATGTAATTCTATTTCTCTTTAGACTTATTGCTTATAACTCTATCTCCTTTTAGACCTCTAAGACCTATTCAAATGGCACATACAGGTTTCCCTAACCTAGGTGCCAAATAAAAGCCATTGAATTTTTATCAAGTGTTTATGAATCTAGCATTCTTTTATGTTTTTATATTTTCTTTGTGATTCAAATTCTATCTAATAGTAATAGTAATGTATAACTAGTATATGAATACGTGTAAAGAATGTAATGTAAGCAATGTTATCAATTAAACAATTAATCAATTAAACAATTAAACACTAAATTAAACTAATTCTATTTTTCAAAATTATTTTGAAGAAAATTGCACTTCCGGTTTTGCCGGAAGTGATATCAACTTTTAAATTTCAAATAGAATACCCTGTATATCTTTTGATTTTCGAATTTCTTATGTAATTTATAATAAAATTGTCATAACATTCTTTATACCTTAAATGAACAGTTTTCGAGTTATTAATTTTTTTCGTAAAATTTTGACAGTTGCGTCTTTAACAAAAATAGGCTATAACTTCTTTGTTAGTAGGTCTATTGGTATGCGGTTTGGATCTTTGTAACCTTAAAACATTGCTTTATTCATTCCTTGTCAAAATTTTTCATATTTCTAACTTATTACTAGATAAAATCTAGGGTTAAGTTGGCAAATTTCAAACGTTAATAACTTTCTTATTTCTAATGGAGTGCTAGGTATATTTTTGCATTATTAAATTTGCTATCCAATTACCTTTCGATTTGTATGACCATTCCCAATATCTACAGTTGATAATAACAAAGATATTTCACAATTTTGTAATAATTTATATATCAGTACACTTGAGAAATCGACTAGCGAGTTATTTTTGACGTATCCGTGGATAACAATTACGGAAATTGTTGTGTTACCTTTTCTGTTCATTAGGTTTGTAGCACCTGATGCTGATATCCGAAAAGATATTGAAAAAATAGTAATTCTAAGACGTTAATATTCGATAATTATTGTTGTTTATAAACAACATATGTTTGTAGTAGACTGATGTCAAATTGCATGATCCAACAGTTAGTCCAAATTATACATTTTAATGTTATACAGAAAGAAATCAATGCTTATTAATAACAGAATCACAAAACGTAGTTGAATCAGAATCAGAATATTTTTGGTGATAAATTCTACTAGCTAGCAGAACATTTCGATCCGCTTCTACAATGAAGTAAACCATATTAATCATTTTTTGTCGCGTAAAATCCATTTTAACTGAACAAATGCTAAAAATGGTGAAATATTTTTGTTATTATTAACATTAGGTATAGGGAATGGTCATAAAAATCGAAAGGTAATTGAATAGAAAATTTAATAATGCAAAAATAAACCAAGCATTCCATTTGAAATAAGAAACTTATTAACGTTTGAAATTTGCCAACTTCACCCTAGATTTTATCAAGTAATAAGTTAGAAATATGGAAAATTTTGACAAGGAATAAATAAAACACTGTTTCAAGGTTACAAACATCCAAACCGCATACCAATAGACGTACTAACAAAGAAATTATATTGTATTTTTGTTGAAGACGCAACTGTCAAAATTTTACAAAAAAAATTACTAACTCGAAAACTGTTCATTTTAGGTGAAAAGAATATTATGACAATTTCATTATAAATTACATAAGAAATTCGAAAATCAAAAAATATACAGGGTATTCCATTTTAGATAACAAAGTTGATATCACTTCCGGCAAAACCGAAAGTGCAATTTTCTTCAAAATAATTTTGAAAAACACACTTAGTCAGATCATATTTGCTCTGGAAATTTCGTATCGATATCTTCAATGAAAAAAAAGTTATGGACCGATTACGTAGCTCTGGGTCACTCTGTATATATATATATATATATATATATATATATATATATATATATATATATATATATATATATATATATATATATATATATAAAGAGATATCAATTATTGGTATAACAGGTTTATTTTCGAACATTACATTTTTAAAATTAAAAATTCATTGGACGTTTCAATGGAGTTTCCATCTTCATCAGCTAAAATCGGGTAAAATACAATTCAAATGCCTAAATTATAAAAATATATACACATACACTAAAATAAAATAACATAAATTGTATCTCACCAGAATGTTCGTCGGTAGTTGTCACAATACTACTTGACTCTTGAATCTCTGTTTTACCGATGTATAATCGTTCATGCGTATAGAGCTATGTATTACAATAATGGGGCATATATCGAACTTAGGCCCTTTATATCTATTTTGTTGTTAACTGTGTTGTCTTGGTTCTTCTGTATAAAAATCATTTTCAAGGATTTTTCGCGTGATTTTAAGTTTTTTTCTATAGTTAGTATGTGTGTTTCATCGTAATCGAAATCATGTCTTTTCTGATTGTTTGTGTTTGTTCAGTGCAGTGTTTCGCTGTTTTGGCATATCTGTGGGCTTTTAGTCTTATCTTGTAGACGTGTGTGAGGTTTGTCCGATATAATACTTTTATTGCAATCTTTGCAGGGAACGCTGTATACTACGTGGGATTTCTTTTCTGTTGGAATTTTGCTCTTTAAGTTGGTGTAGAGTTGTTTTATCTGATTCTGAGGTTGATGCGCTATCTGTATACTGAACGGTTTTAAAATGTTAGTTTATTTTCGGGGTCAGGTATGTGATGTATTGGAATAGGTACGTATAGTTTTTTATCTGTAGGACTCTGGTGTGTTAGATCTTGGTTTCTTGTTGTAGGTTTTATGTACTTGGCTTTTGATGTTTTTGTCTATTATATGAGAAGGGTAGTTGTTGCGTATCAGAAGTGATTTCGCTTTTTTTGAGTGCTTCAGGTCGGAATCTGGGAGATGTTAGTTGGACAGCTCTGTATATTACGTTGCTAACAATTGGCCTTTTTATGTGAGATGTGGTGTGCTGAGTGGAAGTCAATTAACCGGTTGGTGGCTGTGGTTTTAGTGTACCATTTCGTGTTTTAATTTGTTATTATTTACGAATTATTGTCATGTCTAGGAAATTAATAGAAAAATTGGTCTCTGCTTCGAGAGTGAATTGTAATTTAGGATGAATATTGTTGAAGCTCCTCAAGATTTCATCTACCTCTTTGGGGGTTGGCAATAAGCAAACAGTCGTCTACAAATCTTTTTTGTATAAAGTTATTTCGAATTTACTGTCTGTAATATTAGTTCTTCTATATATTCCATGACTATCTGTGGCTGTTACACTTGAAATGGGACTGCCCATCGCGACACCATCTGTTTGTTGGTAGAATTGATTTTATACTGAAAATAATTTGTGTGGAGAGTAAATTGCAGAGCTTCAACAAATTCACTTTGTGGAATTGATGTGTGGTCTTGTAGCTGTGTCCACTTTTGTTCTATAATGGTTGGTATCATTTGGTTTTGGAATGTTTGTATATAGTGAAATCACGTCCAGGGAGTACAGTTTGTGGTTGTTGGGAAACATCTATTTGATCCAGTTCTGTTTTAAGTTCGATGGAGTTTTTTTATATAGTATTTGTTTCTTGTTTGTAATGTTTGACAGTACTGATGCGAGGTGTTTTTGAAAGGTTTGTATAGTGTGGGGATTGAAATGCTTGAAACTATTGGGCCGTTGAGGAATATCTGGTTTATGGACTTTTGGGAGTCCGTAGATTCTGGGTGGTATGCTGTTATGTGTAAGTAATTGTTTGTATAGTGCTTGTGAAATAAAGTCTTTTTCTTTCCACTTCTTTAAAAGTTTGTTGTTATCATTTTCTATTGTGTTCGTTAAGTCTCTCTTAATTATTTTGTATGTATTTGTATCCGCTAGAAGTGTGGTCATTTTCTGGTTGTACAGGTCTTGTTCCAAAATAACAGTTTTATTACCTTTGTCTGCCTTAACTATTACTAGGCGGGGGTTTTGTTTGAGAAAGACTTTAGTCATCCTAAATTTGGAGAGGAAAAAAGCGAAATCACTTCTGATACGCAACAACTACCCTTCTCATATAATAGACAAAAACATCAAAAGCCAAGTACATAAAACCTACAACAAGGAACCAAGATCTAACACACCAGAGTCTACAGATAAAAAACTATACGTACCTATTCCATACATCACATACCTGACCCCGAAAATAACTAACATTTTAAAACCGTTCAGTATACAGATAGCGCATCAACCTCAGAATCAGATAAAACAACTCTACACCAACTTAAAGAGCAAAATTCCAACAGAAAAGAAATCCCACGTAGTATACAGCGTTCCCTGCAAAGATTGCAATAAAGTATATATCGGACAAACCTCACAACGTCTACAAGATAGACTAAAAGCCCACAGATATGCCAAAACAGCGAACACTGCACTGAACAAACACAAACAATCAGAAAGACATGATTTCGATTACGATGAAACACACATACTAACTATAGAAAAAAAACTTAAAATCACGCGAAATCCTTGAAATGATTTTTATACAGAAGAAACCAAGACAACACAGTTAACAACAAATAGATATAAGGGCCTAAGTTCGATATATGCCCATTATTGTAATACATGAGCTCTATACGCATGAACGATTATACATCGGTTAAACAGAGATTCAAGAGTCAAGTAGTATTGTGACAACTACCGACGAACATTCTGGTGAGATACAATTTATGTTATTTTATTTAGTGTATGTGTATATATGTTTTATATTTAGGCATTTGAAATTGTATTTTATCCCGATTTTAGCTGATGAAGATGGAAACTCCATTGAAACGTCCCATGAATTTTAATTTTTAAAATGTAATGTTTGAAATAAACTGTTATACCAATAATTGATATCTCTTGAATGAATACGATAAACAGGTAAAAATCAAGAATTCATATATATATATATATATATATATATATATATATATATATAGATAGATAGATAGATAGATAGATAGACTTTATTTCATGATAAACATCAATTAACAGTTTTTACATTCGTCCAAAAAATTCTTGAATCCAATGCTAACACTAAGTCAACAGCTAACAAAATATTAATGAAAAGAAAAGGAAAAACTTACTGATTAAAAATTATCTAAAATCGGAGACGTTAATACTACATACAATGAAATTAAAATAGTTAAAAGCTATTATTACATACAATAAAATTAAAACAATTAAAAATCTGAAACATCACAGCTTAAAAAGTCATTAAGATTGTAGAACACTTTCTTTAGCAAATATGCTTTTATCACAGTCTTATATTTTTTAATTGGCAATTCCCTAATTCTAGCTGGTAGCTCATTAAGAAAAGCTGGTGCATAGTGCAATGTGGCATTCCATGATCTCTTTAGTCTCAGAAAATCAATACGCAGGTCTGTGCATGACCTTGTATCATGAGAGTGCACATCCTGAGAAGATTCAAACTTATCTATGTTCTGTCGAACAAAAAGTAGAGACTCAAGAATGTATTGAGAAGGCAGAGTAAGAATCTCGAACTTCTCAAAGCCAGGTCTTGCCTCCTCCCCATAACCAATTCCGGCCAGGACTCTGACTGCCCTCCTCTGAATACCAAACACCCTTGCAGCGTGAGACGAGTGTCCCAAGCCAAAGAGGCCATAGGCACCAACAAACATAGTGCACGAGAGCGTGGTAAGCAGTTGAGGCAACCTTAGGATCGACAATCTTTGCCAGGTTTCTGAGTACAAAAAACTCCGGAAGCTGCTTTCTTGGAGATGTTATCCACATGTTGTTCAAAAGTTAGCTTGGGGTCAAGTGTAAATACCAAGGAATTTCACGTACTCATGTTTATCCTGATTATTATTATGGCCGCAGGGAGAACATAACATTTTTTGTTTTATCCTTGTTAAAGATTAAGCTTATTTGCTATGAACAGTCACCCACACTCTCACCACACTCAGCCACCTTTCATTCAGATCCTCATACTCTCTGGCTCTCAGCAAAAAGCTCGTATCATCCGCGTAAAGTGTGATCCTTACAGTGCTGCATGGAGGACGTTATATCGTTGATATATATGAGAAACAGCAACGGTCCCAATATAGAGCCCTGAGGAACTCCATGCGTCATAACCTTTTCCCTGGAAAATAACCCCTAATCAGTAATTCACCTGACGTCTATTCCGTGAATAACTCCGAATCAACTGACTGCTGCCCCAATAGTAAGCCATATAATTTTAGCTTGTCTATTAGTATGTCGTGAGAAACACAGTCAAACGCCTTGGACAGATCGCAGAAAGTATATATATATATATATATATATATATATATATATATATATATATTATATATATATACCATATATATATATATATATATATATATATATATATATATATATATATGTTATATATATATATATATATATATATATATATATATATCTATATATATATATATATATATATATATATATATATATAAATTTATATATATATATATATATTATATATATATATATATATATATATATATATATATATATATATATATATATATATATATATATATATATTTCAGACATGAAACATTTCTAGGAGGTCTAAAACTGATGAAAAAATACTCCCGCACCTAACTGCTTTCCTTCGATACACTGCAATATAATGTATTTTATGGGATAAAATACGACTAAAAATTGAAATAAGCTACCAGAAATGATTTCAATATGATGACAGAGTATTTAATGTAATAATATATGAAATTTTGTATATTAAAACAATGGTTAATAATAACAATTTACACATTTATTTAGAGAAATAACGCATGACGCACGTTTCGGTGGAACTTCACCTTCTTCAGATGCTAATGGCAAACTAACTATATTTCTCTTTTAAATCGAAAACAAGAAATAGAGACATGACAAATTGTGTAGAAGTTAGTTTGCCATTAGCATCTGAGGTGAAGTTCCAACGAAACGTGCGCCATTTCTTTAAATAAATGTGTACCTAAATTGTTATTATTAACCATTGTTTTGATATGTTTTTTCTCTTGTTATTGTTCTTGCTACTGATTTAAATAATAAATAATCTTATTTTTTGTATTAGGTTTAAGTTTAGCTTTCCGGATACTGGTTGATATTACTTTTGCATTACTTTTGTTTTGTTTCATTTTGTTCATATTAGTTTTCTCCTTTTGTCTCTGGCGCTGTGGTTTGATTTCTTTTCTATTTAGCTATACTTTAATTATTTTCTGTAATTGGGTTTTATACCTGTTGGAAATAAAGATCTTTTTATTATATGTTTATTAATTTACAGCATGTATCGGCCGAATCAATCCAAAATTTGAAATTTTGTAATTTGATTCAATTATTGCATCAACAATAAACAGACATATAGCTTTCTACATATCGATAATTTTCAAAACACATTAATTAAGGTTTAATTTCCTAACGATATTTGTTGAAACTTCACACACAGGCTATTTTCAACCAATTTCAAAATTCATTTCAGGATCCAAATAGGAGCACCACGTTCCAATATTCCAAAAGGTGGCTTCCAAAATCCTGGTAGCATTTTTCGTTGTAAGATTGGTGATACATGTGAACATGTTGTAGTAGACAATGGTAAACATTGAGGACTATTTTTTTCTTTATATTATTTATGCTTTTCACTCATTTAAAGGTGATAACGACGGAAAAGAAGTACGAAATAATAAAAAATATTATTACAAGAACAAACTGGACGACGCTTGGATAGGTGGTTCGATGGACATCAATTTCAAATCAAATCGATCTGTTGTGAGTTTTGATGTCTTCAAAATATGTTTAAAATCTGAATTAATATCAACATGTAAAGTGGCGTAGCGAGCTTAACTCTCGTTCGGGGCACAATATCTTTTTAGCGCCCCCCACCATTCGAATATCCTATAATAGTATATCTAAAATATACTCGCAAATTAATAAATATATAAAGTAAAATGAATAAAGTCATAGGCTCAAGCTAGGATTTAAATTTGAGACAAAAATATAGTTGAGAAAACAAGACTAGATTTTGAAATGTTATTTTACATATTTAAAAACAAATATTTTAAAAATACACAGTTTCAGAACATATAAGGAAAATATTTATTATCTCTGAGGAGATACATTATATTCAATAATAATATGATTATAATACATTAATAAAACTAATTACTATGTATAAATTTTCCTTGCTTGCATGAAGCAAATTAATCAATAATATCATCAAAGTTGATCATTTAAAATTTTTCTCTCTCCACACTTAAAAATACTAGATCATTTAGGCGATTTTGTCCCATCGTTGATCGTAGATATGTCAAAGTTAATTCAAATTTGCTGAATGAACGTTAGCAGCTAGCAATTGATACTGAGACAGTTATAGGAGTATTCGAAGTGCCTCTCACAGTAGACCAATAAAGGGAGATTTTAAATCGACATTAGTTGTGGAAGGATGACATTTTGACAATATCTTCGTTTTTATATGTAAAACGAGAGTCAATAGTTTAAAAATGAAAATCAGCCTGCAAGGCTTGTAAAAAAAATAAAAACCATCCTCAAAACCACTTTTTTTGAAATATCTCGGAAACATAAAAAAAAATGGAAAAATGTTTCCAACAAAAATTGTAGATATTAAAATTTTCTACAAAATTGTTTCTGATCACTTTTGACCTATTTGCAATAGAAACCGAGATATTTGCAATGTAATTAAATAAATTAATACGCGCCACCTATTGACTAATAGTATAAGTGACACACTTCGAATGATTTTCTATAGAAATCATTATTGCAATTCACCTGCTCCCTTGTGTACTGAAAATCTAAAAACATTGGATTGCCTGGTGTATTTCTCCGAGAATTATTGGCGGGAGATATCTGTCTGAGATATCAACGACCATTCATGCATGCACTTGTAATTTTTCATAATACCGTTAGAATAATATATGAAATACTGCATTCATATATTATCGTACGGTTATATCTGAGACAGATGAAAACAAATTATATTTAAAGATGAATTTTCAGTTTCCTGAAAAAAATGATATTTCTTTTTTTGAGACAGTTTATTTGCCTATCAGATATATGTAGATTTTTTATAGTTTTTAAAGTAATAACAGGCTATTGAGAACATATTTATTAACGGTTGACGTTTAGTTGTATGTTAAGAATAGGGTTAATTTTATTATAGTCATTAAAATGCGGTTAGGTTTACGCTTGTGAACCTTAGAGGAAATCAGCCTAGGAATTTAATACCTGTACATAAATATCAAGTACCAGGTTTAGCGCGTTTGTACGTATTTTAGCACGTGTCTTTTCCTCTCGCTCGTCTCTCGTAGGCTACTATTCTGAAGTTTCACTTCTGCCCTGTATGAATTGCACATGCACACTTTTATATATATATATATATATATATATATATATATATATATATATATATATATATATATAAATAATATATAATATAAATATATATATATATATTATATATATTATATATATATATATATATAACTATATATATATATATATATATATATATACAGGGTGTCCAGAGGCGGATTAAAGGTTCAGAGCGCCGTAGGCAAACATCTCATCGGCGCCCCTATATTAAAAATAACTCGTACTATAGTTTGACCTAAACCGATGTACCGCCCCTTAGGAAAATGCGGTGAGATGGGGGCCAAGGAAAAAAGAGCATGAGTTTACATGAGATCGATATTGTCTGACAGATCTTACGATTTCGATTTACAATATTTCAAAGCTTTAAGGTACGACTGGCATGTAAACCCGAAAATTATGAAATTCCCTATACAATAATATCTGGCTTCACACGCCAGTCGTATGAATTAAATTATTGAATGGGATAAAAAATGAAATAAATCAGTGTTTCTACTATTTCATTTATATAATCAACTTACTTTTATATATTATAGCTACTTAATTCGAACTCGATAGTATAATAATAATAATAATAAAAATAATTATATTTATTTCAAAGGATGTTAACAAACATGATACAGCAAATGAAATAACGTCAATGACAATATAGTCTAAATTTTTAATCAACATATCAACACATACTCCAGTAATCATTTAAAGAGTATGGTTCTAATTTCATTAGCAGTTTTTTAACGCTATTTCTAAATATTCCCTGGTTTTCAATTTTCTTTATATTATCTGGAAGTCTATTGAAGAATCCTACGGAGGCATAATTTGGGTGTTTTTCAGATGCTGTTAATCTATGCTTAGGGAAAAGGTAATTCAAGTTACGTGTGCTGTAACTGTGCATCTCTCCACAATTCTGAAATTCCTTCCTATTTTTGAACAGGAATATAAGATTTTCTAGGATGTAATGGGCATATACTGTCAACAGATTATTTTTCCGGAAATGCCCCCTGCAACATTCTCTCCACTTGAGTCCCAAAATTGTCCTAATGACTCGCTTCTGAACGCAAAAAATTTCTTTTAATAAAGAGCTGCTGCCAATAAAAATTAGTCCAAATCTCATCAACCCCTCAAAGTTTGCGTAGGTAGTAAAATATTTTCAAGGAATTCCCGTTTAGGTATCTGCTTAATACTTTTATACTATATGATACTGAGTTCAATTTTTTTCCTAGTTCAATAATATGGTTGTTCCAGTTAAGGTGTTCGTCGATGTATATCCCCAAAAACTTTATTGAATTTTCTAATTTAATTTCATTATCTGACATTTTAATCACACCAGGTGTATCAATTCTTTTTTATTTTGTCCGAAATAGTATAATTTTTGTTTTTCCTGCATTCAGAATCAATCCATTATTCATAAACCAGACTTGCATACAGTCAAAAGCAGCTTTTGATGAGCAGAGCAACTCCGGATAGCTCGAATCAGCAACCAATAGCTTGGTGTCGTCTGCGTAATTAGTGAGATGACCTGTGACATTACTTATTTTTAAAACTTCTGCTATGTCATTAATAAATATTATGAAGAGCGCTGGTCCTAAAATACTCCCTTGTGGGACACCAAAATTAATTTCTTTTATTTCAGACTTAGATGTTATTCCCTCTTTACAAAATTTTACTCTCTGTTGCCTATTGTTTAAATATGATTCGAACCATCCTAATACATTGCCTCTTACTCCGTATAGATAGTGGCCTAGGTGTCTGCCGTAAACGCGGAAGAAGGTCCCGGATTTCTTTCTTGGTCGGGCAAATTTGGGAAAGGAAGGTCGTCGTGAATTGTCTGGCGCTTTTATTAATTTTAAGAATTTATTAATACTTGATAAATTTTAAAAAATCAAGTTACGAATTCTTTAGTTCAACACGGATACAGGGATAAATTTTCAACATGATCTGAATTTTTAAGTATACTTAAAGTGAACTCAAAGGCACTCTGGTAACTTAAAGTTAAATATAATTGGAAATAATTGAATTATTTGCAGAAATTATTTAAAGTAAAATATGAAATTATAATGGTATGTATGTATAATTAAGCAGCTTTTTGCTTGCCTTTAAAGTTGCTAATTTTCAGTTACTTGTGGTTACAGCATAAATGACAAACTAAAAATAAATTAAAAATTTCGACGCCTACATTTTTGTCTTGCGAAATTGTCTATAACATCGTCATAGTTTAAAGATTGCAATAAGTTTGATTCTATGTTAAGCATTGCTAACGATTTTTTCGTAATCCCATACTGTTATTTTGATTTAACGGTATTCAGATGACAATTGAAAAGTCAGTGTTAACGGCCGCCGGCCGTTAAGAAATCACTTGTTCAAATATTTATTTCAAAACATCATTCTGCTTACAATAACAACATTAAAATCTTAGTCCACATCGAGTTGGGAGAATAAACCTCTGATTTTCATTTCGCATAGGCTAATAATACATCTTCATTAACCACCTTTACATTCTTGCTTTTACGCCACATTTCAAAATTTTCATATTCTTTTTGATATCGCTCTTGAGTTATTTTCGGCAGTTAATCAACACTCGCTGCACTGCACATGATTCTCCCAATATTTCTAATGGAATTTGATTTTGTTCCTCAATTTCATCAATTTCATCCATGGTCGTCGTTAAAGTGAACTTGAGAACACAAAAAACTGACGTTGTTTATAAAACTGTCAAACTGTTCCATGACAACAGAGTGCACGACGTTGGGATTTTTCTTTAGAATTGCGAGGTACGGGGTTTTTTCTTTCTTCGGAATCAAAATATAATCTTTCAACGGGATTACGAAAAATTTTTTACGACATACGGCTGATACGCAAATAACGGATTCGGTTAGTTATAATCCTCGGCTGCGCCTCGGATTACAATATCCAACCTCTGCCGTTATTTGCTACATATCGGCCTTGTTACGTTAATAGCTATAATATGATATCTGTCATAGTTGAGCGAAGATAATTTTTCACTCTGTTTAGACAGGAAAAGCTCCGCTCACCATTGCAATTGCTGATTGCCATCGATACACACATTCTCAAAGCTATGTAAACGTTTGGATAAATTGTTTCAAGTTCTTCATTTTTTAAAACCTTTAAAATTGCGTTGGTTGTTCGAGGCAGATGGATACATTCATCCACAAAACACTTTTCTAAATCACCGGAGTACATTGTTACTAGCGTACTTGCTCTATTTTGAACTTCTTCAGTGCTCAAATTGGTCAAGTTGTTTAAAAATGAAAATTCACTGTAAAAATTACTGTATGATTCTTGTCTCTTTTGAAGTTCAACCACAAGTCTGTCTATAATTACTAAAAATAGGGTCACTCTGAATGTTTCCCGACCAGATAGTGAAGTAGTAATATTTTCGGCAGATTCATTTTCTCGAGCTTTTTCTTCCGAATCCTCTTTTTATCCTTTTCATATTCTTCAACTAGTCAAAGGCTTACAGCTCATAGTTATTAAAATTTTCCCTTTCTGCAGAAATTATGTGAATTAGAACAAGGTAGGCGTAAGTTTTAATCAGTCCCATCCGTAAAATTTATTTTTTTGTTATAAATTGAAG
>JARQZK010000438.1:0-15982 GCA_030704885.1 Cynegetis impunctata
TTATAAAAGAATCCCAAAGGAAAAATTTCATATCCTACAGTTACTTACTACCTCCAATAAAACTACTCATAAATTGGATCAAGAACTAGACTGAATGAAATTTTCAGCTGTTACGAAGGAACATTCCTATTCGCGATATGTAATAAAGTTCATAAACCATTAGCTTCTGAGTTATTTATAATGTAACTAGAGATGTCCAGCTGTTTGCCAAGGTATTTTATTTGATCACAATCATGAATATTGAAGTACGATATGTACTCTACTGTAAATTTAGTTTCCTATTATTCCATTTCAAAGTAATATAACAGAAGATTATCTCATTAAGTGTTACATTGAATGTTAGTCCAAAATTTAACTTTATCCAGATATTTCTTATTTTTCTGTAGTAGCCTTGTAGTTTTCGAAGTATTAGAGACAATATTGTATTCAAGTATAAAAATTTTTCATTCAGCTAAATGTTAAAAATATTGTTTTTCACTTTTAGAGAAACACATTTTGCACTTATTCCACTTTGGTCAACTTTCGTCTGCGTCATTTTATTTACCCGCCAGATATCTTCGCCCAGACGATTCTCCCTGCGGCGCAGTACCCTGTCTTAGGGGGGCCTAAGACACAAACCTATCTACGGCCCTGTATATGTGATTGTAAAGTGACGAACATCGTTGGGTTAACAACCACAGAACGTTTCAATAAATCGTGTTTCAATCCGTGATTGGAGATTAAAACGCTGAAGAGGCACAAAAAACTTCATCAGATGTCTTTCACAGAATAATTATTTACTGTTTGTGTTGATTGATTGATTGTTTTGCTTGTTACCGAGGTTAAATGACAATTGTCATTGACGGCAAATGTAGGACTCATTCCGTAATTACTTTCGGAATAAATTTTGTTATAGCACGTTACATTCCATACACTACGGGAATTAAAGCTAGACCTAAGATTGATAAAACTTAAGCGTAACAGTGCAAAGGTCCGCTGTATTCGAGCATTCGTATTCATTTGTGTGTTGAAATGCGTTCCTTTCAATTCGAGTGAACAAATTCTTGTAGATGGCTATTAAAGTAAAAGAATTGTTTGAATTGCTTTCCTTCATAAGATATGAAGTTCTTATTTTCACCCTTGAAAACACTGAAACTGTGCTGGTTATTTAGATCAGCGTTCCGCAACCCTGGGGTCGCGACCCCATGTGGGGTCGCGAAAGATATTTATGGGGTCGCCAAAAAAGTCAACAAGGTCCTGTACTTATCATAGTTTATTAAGGTTTATGCATAAAATATAACCTCTCTTTACATAGCACAATTACACATGTCCTTAAACGGAGAGAATCGAAAATAATTACGACTGTACGACCTGTCCAGTCCGTCCGTCCCAACCTCACCGCTCCGATTTAATATCATTCGTTGCAAGGGAAGAGTAACAAATGTATTGATTTTTAGCTAACAAAATAAAAGCTTTTTGTAGGAAAATAAGTTTGTGGATAAACGATATAAGTGCTGTAAACTACGAGATGTTTTCAAGTTTGGAGAAATTATATGTAGTAAACATTATAAAGCTCGAAGAAGATATAATAACCAAAATCATAATACATCTTACAAACTTAAGCAAGACTTGGGAAATAAGATTCCCCAGATACGTCACACGGCGACCAATGGATAATTAATCCATTCACTTGTGATCTTAACACTGTGAAGATGAACTTAAAAGAAAAGGAGCAGCTGATCGATTTAATGTCCGGTGAAAGCCTTCGATCTATTTTCAAAACTCGGATCTATCCAAGTTCTGGATAATAACGGAAAAGGAATATCCACTGTTATTCAAAACATCTCTGCTGAAATTGCTGCCATTCGCATCTACATACCTCTGCGCGAAAGCTTTCTCCACATTAACTGCTATAAAAACAAAATATTGCTCCAGACTTAACGTAGAACCTGATTTGAGGGTGTCTGTTTCTGATAATATATTACCAAGAATTAATATACTGACTGCAAGTGTGCAAGCACAAGGTTCACATTAGTTTGTAAAGTTACGTATATGTACCTTTTTCTTAAATAAAATATTAAAATAATTGCTTGTCTCATTTAATGCCATCATAAATATTACTCGCATGTTAAATGCATATTTTCTAGTTTGCTCTAATATTACTTTCCAAAATAAATAAACTCTTCAATATAAATAATTTACGGAATAAAAACAGCTAACTTCTTTACCTGAACCAACCTTTGCACTTGTTAACTTAGTGATGTTTTTTCTGGGGTCACTCGATAACTCTTTTTTTAATTTTGGGGTCGCAATATCGAAAAGGTTGCGGACCGCTGATTTAGATAAAGGCGAAATTCACTGGTACACTTGAACGAAAGTTTACAGCCTTCACGACACTTAAAGGTCAACAGATTTATCGTACTCTATAGATTAAGGTTCAATCTTATGCACATTTCTTATATGACGATTTAAAGTGGACTGAGTAGAATATAGTTTTTCACATTTAAAACAGAAGATCGGCATTTTCAACTAGTAGGTACCTTACGTCAAATGCTAAATATCAAGTTAACAGACCGAAAAAGGAAACAATGGATTAGACAGAAAACCAAAGTAATAGACGTAGCAGAACACGTAGCCTCACTCAAATGGAGATTTTGCGGTCACACTATGAGGCAGAATGATAACAGATGGAATAAAACAATACAGCTCTGGAGACCATGGAAAGCTAAGCGAAGTAGAGGACGACCACAGCTCAGATAAGGCAGATGATATCAAGCGATCAGCAGGACTGGGATGAAGAAAGAGCACACAGGACCGGGAAAACTGGAAACGAATGGGGGAGGCCTTTGTCCAACATTGGACGAATGAGGGCTAGAAAAAAGAGAAGAAAGAAGAAGGTACCTTAGTAACGAAATTGTATGGTTTTATGGAACCACGATGCAAGTGAAATTTTTTTTCAGTTTGTAGGCATTTAACTAAATTTTTAGAAAATTATTCCATTTAGGGTATTAAAATTACGTTTTTAATCTACTGAATTATTGAAAACTGGGACTGATAATGGGAAATCAATAGTAAAAATATTCAATTAAAAAATTTAATTTAAATTTGCGTATTACAGTACCGAATACATAATTAATACAATCATTTAGATGATAGACGCATATTAAAAACTAAGAGCAATATTTATTCAAATCATTGAATCGTTGTCAACTTCAATTATTCTATCAATAACGACCGGTTTATTCAACTCACTAGCTGTATCGTTATCCATCACGATAAATAGTCCAGTATTTGACGGTAAAAATACGGTATTACCTCAGAATTCTTTCGGACTGAACCGATTTTGATGAAAATTTGTGAGAAGGCGTATTTCACCCTCCTCTTCAAAAGTTATATAGTGCCGATGTGTGCTTTTTATTTTTAGGGGGTGAAAACAACCCCTTTATACAAAAAACTTGAAAACTATGAATGTAAGAGTTATTTCTATTCTAATTATGTTTAAATATATAAAATTATTATTTATACATATTTTAGAATATATTTTGAAGAACATTTCAATTTTTAACCCTCAAAAACTACCCCTTAAGACAAAATCTTCAAAAAAAATGAGTGTATAACAGCTGTAAATTGTTTTATGATCAATATATAATAATTTGATAATGTCTTACAGGTTGTTGAATTATTTTTCAATTCTTGCGAGATATCAACCCTTAAAAACTACCCTAACTACCCCTTCATACAAAAACATTTAAAACTATCAGTTATTTTCATTGAAATTTCGTTTAAAAATTATTATTGAATATTCATACTTATTGTGAAATATATTTTGAAAAACATTTCAAATTTTCAACCCTTGAAATCATCCTTAATGCTTTAATTTTCTCAATGATATATTTATAATAATGTAAAAATAACTCAACGTGTATGTGTATATATGTGTGGGTCATATATGTTTGTACATTCTTAGATACAAATTATATGTTTAATAGCTATTTACCTAACAAGTGCGGAAAATGAATTTTTCCGCACGAGTCTGCCGTTCACCCAACGACGCGTAGCGGTGAAGCAGCAGAGTGCGGAAAAACATTTTCCGCAAGTGTGTGTGTGGGAAAATTAAATTTTCCGCCCGCTCGCAGAAAAAATGATTTTTGAATGCTCCAAAATTTGTAGAGACTAATAATTTAATATGCTCCGAAATTTAAAAAAGCAACGCAATTGGTTTTTTAAGCATAACTTTCTTAATTTTCAAGATATTTAAACTCTCAAAATCGTATTTTAAAGGTAATTCTTAGCTCTACAAGACATGTGAGCATGAACTTTTTTGAGCCCTTCGGTTTTAAGATTTTACAGCTTAAAGGGCTTGGCTAAGGTGGTTCTTGCGTTCACATGCAACCTTAAAACTGTAATATCTCAAAGAATTTTCATAGTAGAAAAATCAAAAAAAACTTTTCAGCGGAAAAAATACTATTTTTTCATATTCTTTCATTATTTCAATGTTTTTGGTAGTTTTTGAGTTATTTTGAAAAAAAGAAAATTTTTTTGAAAAATTTCAAGAATGAAGTCAAATTTGAATGCAAATTTTTCTAAATCTAGATATTCTAAACCAACCAAACTCACAAAACTTATTGCTAGTACCGAGATAAAGTTATGTGCGCAATTGTAACTGCTAATTTTAATTTTTGTGGCTAATACACTGATTTAATCCGTTTTTTAACGTTTAATTGTTGAAATTCGGTTTTAAACGAACAAATACTCATATTCAATAAGCTATAACTCGCTTGCTATTGCTCCTAAAATAATTTTTCAAAAACCAATCGATTTGCTTTTTCAAAAGCTTCAATTATGATTTCAATCATTTTTTTGTTAAAACCAAAAGTTTTTGAGTAATGTCTAAAAAACAATTTTAAAACAATCATTTTTCATTGAAAAATCAAAATTTTTATTCGCGGATAACTCGAAAAATATTACCCTATATCAAAAACTTTATAGAACATTTTTTGCTTAAAATTAACCCTTCTATCGATTTCTGGGGTTTTCAAAAGGGGTGACATTCACCCCCAGGGCAAAAGCACACATCGGCACTATATAACTTTTAAAAAGGAGGGTAAAATACGCTTACTCACAAATTATCATCAAAATCGGTTCAGTCCGAAAGAATTCTGAGCCGAAAACCGTCAAATACTGGACTAAAAGTGAATAATAAAAAAACATTAGCATATACATATCAAAACACAGAAATACCGCGGATCACTTGCACGAATAATTGGGAATATAAACACGGTCAGCTGATATGAGCGCCACCATATTGGCCTTGGCTGCTCTGCCATGCGCCTTGCGGCTGTAATGCGAGACGTGATAGATGGACGAACATTTTTGAGGGGATTGAATAAAAGTTAAAATTTAGGAAAAAGAACTGAGTTCTAAAGAAAGAAAATTCAGGGACTCAAAAATGAACTAATTTAATAAACTAATAATAGCACTCATTCAAAATTAAACTACATAATCTAGATTTCAAACTTCAAAATCCCAATCACTCAATCACAACATTTGGCAATAGCGCGGCACCTCCTATTTCATGCTCTCTTCCTATTCTAGCGCATCTTTGGAGAGTTTTGTATTTGCTATTTGCATCTTACGACTGTGCACTTTTGCGACTATTTTCCCATATGAAATGGTCATGTTGGACTAAAAGGTGAGCGGGACCACCTTTTAGTCCGGAAGCAGTAACAGATTTACATGACTAAGTTCCTCTTTAGCCATAATTAGTGGAATGCATCAGATACTTGTATCATAAAGTTTAGTGAACGTCAGCTACGGTTCCGAATAGGAAATCTAGTATTCTCAGTTATAATATCACAAGAGCATCGAAAATAATCGATTATACTTCCGAGCCACGAGACGTATTTTGCGAAACACCTCGAGAGCGCAGCTCGAGTGGTGTTTTAAGAAAATACGTCGAGTGACGAGGTCAGTATAACGATTATTTTCGATTGCTCGAGTGGTATTCGTTACGATTATATAACGAATAAAAATTATTAATTTTTTTTTGACAAACGTCAAAACATCATCAATGTGAAAATATTCACATTTTGACACGAGGCGAAACACCAAAACGATTACATCACGTCGTCAAGGGTATATTCACTTATCTATACGCAGTCGTTATGCAAAATTCACGGATTCTATTGGCTCTTTCATACATGAGTTATATAATCAACCAATATACGTAATTTTGTTTTGTGCGCTGCGCTCAGCTCTGTGTTCTGTGTTTTCCTTGCTCTATTCGTTCTTTGACGTTTCGTTCAGATATTTTATAATAAATCAACAAATTATATAATAGAGCACGATCCCAGAGCCGCCAGACTTCCCTTATCTTCTCATTAATGAAATTTATGGGATGAAGTAGTGCTCGTATGTACTTTCAGTGTATGGATACTCGCTATCTTGTGCCGACGGCCAATTTCCAGGTATCAGGTGTTAAAGATGGAAAAAAAACTCGATCTAATTCTCTTATTTTCTTACAATTGATTTTTATATATGATACTCAGGGAACCATTTCAATACCTTATGCAAGCTGCCAGACCGATCGTATGGGCCAAACATCCCGCCAGACACACATTAAGAACTGTGAGTATGACAGTATGGGCGAAATGTCATGATTCGCCCATTTTAAGCGCGATAGTGATTATCTATGCGCGTCGAACTCCATTCTATATTTACTGTCTAGT
Source organism: Cynegetis impunctata (assembly GCA_030704885.1). Classification (NCBI taxonomy): domain Eukaryota; kingdom Metazoa; phylum Arthropoda; class Insecta; order Coleoptera; family Coccinellidae; genus Cynegetis; species Cynegetis impunctata. The sequence goes on from JARQZK010000438.1 coordinate 6,708, forward strand.
CAAGCATGCTCTATATTTGAATATACGTACTTTCGATATTATTATTTTTTTTCTTCCAACGTCATATAAGTGATAACTTTTGTGACGTTCCTCAATGACATTAAGTGTGATTTATATGACTAGGAGTATAAGTACTTATACTCCTAAGCGTATAAACACATTATAGTTCTATGAATTTATTCACAATGGTATTTATTATTTATTCGTAATATTTATAGTAAAAGTACAATTATGAAGATTTGCATCATTTAAGAATCCTCCACTTCTTGCAATATCAGTACTATTCATAACAACTTTTCCAGAGTTCATTAAATGAAGATTGTTCGAGATTTTCCGCGGAGCTAGGTTGAAGAATTTTCTTAGCAATTTTGGTTTTACTTTGGACAGAGTCTTCGATGTACCCTTCGGCAACTGCATCAGATTTCCAACCCCCATGCCTCTTCAGCGTAGTGATATCCACCCCACTATCAACAAGCATTGTTGCGGAAGTTCTTCTTAAGCAATGCCCTGTATATTCTTTCCAATTTGGAATCTTCAGATACAATGCCACGTCTTTTGCACTACCAATTTTATGGATACCCATAACAGCTCTATAACATTTCCCATTTTGATATTTCAAAAAAAAACGTCGTTCCCTAAAATCGGCAGGGCGCAAATTAACGTACTTTCTATATTTGCTCAGATATTCATCACCCAGGACGTTGAAGGTTCTACTCTTATTAGTTTTAGTGTTGGGAATGTTTATTAGCAGCAAAGAACCCATATCTTCAAGATCATCAACTGTCATATTCACTAGTTCATCGCAAAATAAGATACTTTATGTGCTTCGCATGGATTGTCTGACTCACTACGTTCGTCAGACAAACTTTCCACGCTCAACACATAAAGTATCACTTATTCTCCTAATATCATAATATACTGAGATTGAATTCTCGCACATCACTTGGTGAAACATCATAAAGAATAAAGTATAAACTTTAAAATAAAAACACTTGGCTTATGTTTCACAATATAAAAAAATCTTTAGATACTGTACTTGGCAGTAATAAAAAGTCGACATGTTTCGAGCTATGAACTCATTATCAAGACTGACAACAGGAGAGTATTGCATCGTAATTTATAAAACAGACAAAAGCAAAGGTGATACCTGAAAATCAATTTGTTCGTTTACAAGGGGTAATTGACTATTATGGGCGGAACTTATTTCGATAATTTCGAGAAGGTCAAGACGTTTACCCTTGTTACCTGAATGTAACAATTTGGTTTTGTTGAAATCCAGAAAGTGATTGAATTTTATACAATGTTCAGAGAAGCCAGTGGTATTTTTGTTTTGTAAAATTGACTTTTTATGTTCTTCAACACGAATATTTATATTCCTTCCTGTCTGTCCAATATAGAAAGCAGGACATTCGTCGCAAAATATTTTGTAAATACCACTGTTTTCTCCGATGTTAGATTTTTCTTTATTATGGACCAAGAGTGACTTCAAGTTTCAAACTGAAGTTAATACAATTAAATTATTAGCCATCAATAACGGTTACAATGAAAGTCTTATCGACAAGCTCATTGGGAAAAAACGAAGAAAGTATCTGTTGCATTCAATATACCCCACGCAAACTATTAATGAAGAACAAAACTACTTCCCAATAAATTATGTGCCTAATTTGAGTAGCAAAATTTGTAACAGACTATCGAAAAATAACGTTAAAATAATTTGTACAAATAAAAGAAACTTGAAGTCACTCTTGGTCCATAATAAAGAAAAATCTAACATCGGAGAAAACAGTGGTATTTACAAAATATTTTGCGACGAATGTCCTGCTTTCTATATTGGACAGACAGGAAGGAATATAAATATTCGTGTTGAAGAACATAAAAAGTCAATTTTACAAAACAAAAATACCACTGGCTTCTCTGAACATTGTATAAAATTCAATCACTTCCTGGATTTCAACAAAACCAAATTGTTACATTCAGGTAACAAGGGTAAACGTCTTGACCTTCTCGAAATTATCGAAATAAGTTCCGCCCATAATAGTCAATTACCCCTTGTAAACGAACAAATTGATTTTCAGGTATCACCTTTGCTTTTGTCTGTTTTATAAATTACGATTCAATACTCTCCTGTTGTCAGTCTTGATAATGAGTTCATAGCTCGAAACATGTCGACTTTTTATTACTGTACAGTATCTAAAGATTTTTTATATTGTGAAACATAAGCCAAGTGTTTTTATTTTAAAGTTTATACTTTATTCATCATAATATACTATTATTTTTAAATTGGTGAATCATGACATTTCGCTCATACTGTCATACTCACACTTAATGTGTGTCTGGCGGGATGTTTGGCCCATACGTTCGGTCTAGCAGCTTGCATAAGGTATTGAAATGGTTCCTTGAGTATCATATATAAAAATCAAGTGTGAGAAAATAAGAGAAGTAGGTCGAGTTTTTTTCCATCTTTAGCACCTGATACCTGGAAATTGGCTGTCGGCACAAGATAGCGAGTATACATACACTGAAAGTACATACGAGCACTACTTCATGCCACAAATTTCATTACTGAGAAAATAAGGGACGCCTGGCGGCTCTGTGATCTTGGACTATAATTTTCATTCGAATTTCGCAGCTTATTCCACCATTTCCACCCACGAAACCGCAGCTGACTTTCACGAGGCTTAATAATACTATTCCCTGATGCGACTCACCAATTATCTTTCGAGAGGAAATAATTGACCAAAGTTACTTGACATTAGTACATAAGTAGTTGTAAAATCGTACGCCTATTATGTCAATCCCGAATTAGTTATGAATCAGTTTTGAATCCTTGTCGCCTTGTCGCAAACAAAGCTAATATAATTTAATTCTATTTATTTTTTCAACATTGAATCTCAATTTCGATACATGCAACATCGATCTCTCAATATACGAAAATTAGCAAGCATCATACAAATGGCACTCTCGATCATCAAGCTCGATTCATCATTTCCTATTCCTTCTAATCAGAAACTTCGAAAAGTAGGTTCAGTTCTGGCTTGGCACTCCATCACTCGAGTAACAATTGTTAATTTTATTATGTGCGGAGACTTTGTGTGCGCTTAAGCCTTTTATGGACTATTAGTTGCTTATGATTGATGATCTTTCGACAGGATGTGATGGATTTAATTCGGAGGACAGGGCATATTCAATTCGTCATCCGTTATTGATTGGTTATCTCTGTATGTGACGACGTTAACTATCCATCTAAATCTCGTGTTCCGCAACATCCTCTCTTGTTTTTTCTAATTTATTCCGAGAACTTCTTTCTTCTCTATTGATACTTTGATCGATATGTCGGCAACAGAGTAAACTGTTCCATAATAGTATATTAAACAACAAGGTTTAAAAACGACTCTTTGCACACAAGCGAGACAAATTGACAGACTAAGCCTTTTTGGTTCACTCATAGTGAGACAGTTGTACATTATTTATCAGTGCCTGCTACTTGTGATGAGCTCTACTATGTCGTATGTATCACGTGCTCATAACACAGGGATGAACAAAACACAATCTGCAAATCCCTAGATGTCGACGTACACACGACGAAAAGTTTATTGCTTTCATTGGATCTAAATTGTTCAGTCTGTTACCGAATAGATTGAAGAATATATCTAACGAAGGTATCCTGAAAAAAGATCTAAGACTTTTCATTCTATCAAAATATGGATTACTAAAAGGTATTTTTCAAGGCGAATAGACTCTCATCCTAATTTATGGTATATTTCCTACAAAAACAAATTGATTATGCTTCCCCAATTTGTCCAATAGATGTATTTGTACACCTTCCCCCTCTTTTACTTTATCTATGTATCTTACCATATCTATGTATCTTTCTCTCCGCGAGTGTTTCTCCCGCGTAGGGACAACTGCATTAATCATATACACCACTGTTGTAGAGTAGATATCTTCATATCAGGTGGTACGTGTTTAAGCTACGAATTTCTGCATTTTCAGTCTAAGCGGTGAATTGTTGTTTCCCAATATCTTTGGTGGGATGGCGGTCTGGATTGTTATCCAGCCAGTGTTACTGACCACGATTCGTATTGGGGAACAATTAGAAGTTTGTTAATTCACTCCGAGTCAAATAAGCTGCACTGATGAGATCTAATAAGATCGAAACAGCTGTATGCAGATTTTGAGTCGGGGTGACTTGACAATTTCTATAATTCACCGTTCGATTGTGAATGCAGATTTTGCGTTGCTGAATACGTATAACCAGCTTCCTTGGAAAGTTGTTTGATAATTTTTTAAATTATTAAAGAATTTTCCTTGTTCACTTTATGTAACAACTGCATTACTTCAGATGCACTGCTTGAAGTAATACACTAAAGTTGACATCGAAATGTAATCTTATGTTTGGTATCACATATTAATGGTGGGCATATTCACAAAACAAATTCTGCTTAGGTGAAGCCCTCATGGTATGTGAACCTAGTTTTTGCATTATATTGATATTTTAGGTTCATTCATAAACCTTTTCCCTTTATATTATTTTTAATTGCCTATTTAAATGTCATGAATCGCTGAGAGAAAGTAATTTAATTATCATCTTACTGAATAAATAAATTCGATTTGATTTGACAATAATTAATAGTTTCAGGAAAAAGAGTAACATGACATATATACTGATATTGAAATCATTTTTAATCAATAATGTTCTTCCTAACATGGAATATAAAGACCATAAGGTAGATGCCTTCAAACTTTCATATAGTTGTCAAGAATGTGCAAGAAATGCCGTTTCTGAATATGAATTTACGTGATTTTCAGGCTTCCATTTCATGAATCGTATGAAAATGTGTTCATACTTTCTGTCGAATTTTCTGTCAGTAAGTTAGCACAAGTTTTATCACCTTCATTTACTATTCTTGAAAGAAAATCTAAATCACTTTCCGAATCAGTAATCATTATTTAGTTCCAGATAAATAAGAATAAAACAAACTAACATTGAATATAATAATGACGCGAAGAAGTAACAACAGGAGTAGGTAATTTTTGTCTCTAGTGGCGAAAATTAACGTTATGGGATTTTTCCTTACTCGTGACGTATATCAAACTTCCGCTTGGGATTTTTGGGACAAATAAGTTCTTACTTTTAACGGTCTTAGAAAAAAAAATTTTTTATGTCGAAATTGTTTTTGTATGAGAGTCCGGAAAGTAACTGCTTTCCGGAAGCTTTCTCTTTGAGGAAGTAGCATTTTTCCGGTCTAGTCCGGGAAATTCGTTTTTCCGGACTAGAACTGGAAGAATTACATCGTATCGTATACTTAATAACCAAATTATATTATGAAAATATAGGTGAGTAGGCCTTAGAAGAATATAGTTAATCATAATAATAGCAACGGAAAAACGACTTGCGTATAGAAAACACGCTCCGAAAGCCTCACTTTGCACACGCCGTGTGCAAAACACTATGTTATATGTATATATGATATGTCATCTTTGCGCACGCATATTTCGTTCCAGTGATTTTTTTTTCTATAGTCTCCTAAAAACGTCAAAATTCTGCAGTTTTTCAAGCTGGCTGAGTTCCGTAGCAACCATCACAGCCCTATAGTATTGTTGATTAGATACTTCAAAAAATTGTTTCCAAAGTTTGTTGAAGAAAAACGAGTTTTCCAAAAAAAAATGAAATGTGTGTGGTTTCTATTTGCAGTCGTATAAAAAGTATCGTAAAAAACTCGTTTGGAAAACGTCTTTGCTCTGCTCACTCGCTCAACTTGTGTGCATCAATTTGTCTCGCTTGAGTGTAAAGAGTCGTTTTCAAACCTTGTTGTTTGATATGCAATTATTAAATTCAACTTTTTGAAACTTTGCTTAGGTTTTGAAAGCGATTACTGCAATAACTAAAAAAAAGTTAAAATTTCCAATATAGCAACAGCTGCTGCTACATCATAATTATTACTCGAAAAATCAGAATTTGGGTACGACAGCGTTTATAATTTGAATGAAATAAATGAAGAACTATTATTGGGATCTGACATGGCGGCGGAGCTTAGGTGAAACGTCAAAACATGGCGTCTCAAAACCAACTTTCAACACGAATTATATGAGACTTTTGAAAGTTTTTCCTATAACAATGTTAGTTTCGAGCGAAAGTGTGAAGCTTTATGAAGGTAAAAATTTACTCCAACGAAAATGTAGGCTGAAAACATCCAAATTTATTAAACAATGTGGGAAAATGAAGAGATTTCGAGGCCTGGTATCGTGAACTTTACTGCTTTTCGCTTATCTATTTTGATTTGATTTAATTTGAAGTGTAAAATACCTAATCTAAATCAACTTTATTTGTTTAAGTGATATGAAACTATTAATTCGAGCTTATTATCGGCCAGATATGATGGGCACTTATCAATAAACATATTTCAAAACTTTTTATGGATGATTCTTTATCACACACTACAAATTAATTATTTCTGAAGAACTTTGGGCATATTTGAAATTTCACGAAAAACATTTATTTAGTAGTATATATGGATTTAATGAGAAATCATAATGTTTCATATAATCAAATGTGGTTTTCATATTAAAACACCATCAACCATAATGCAACTCAAGATGTATTAATAATAATGAATATACAAAGAAAAACTTTTTCATTACGTGCGTATTCTTCTTATAACTAGCTATTTTGAGTCACGTACAGATCTGAATTATTTACTCTTACAATTTGATTTAACCATCACTTCTGATGAAGTTACTAGAATTTATACTAACAAACACGGTATTACTAGTTCCAAAAAAATAGATTACATTATAACGAATGTTTGCTGTGACCTTTTGACTTCTGAGGTAACTGATCCTCATATCGGGGATCACAGAGCCATTGTTCTCACCGTTGAGTGTCCTGTACCGAACTCTATAGATAATACTTCCTTTTGTATATTCCGATGTCTATCTGAAAAAAGTTTACTAAACCTCTCGTTGATGGCCGCAACAGTCTGTTTTGACGACATTTATCTTGATGCAGACATCGATCACTGTTTTGATCATTTCCATGACATCTTGAAATTCTTGTTAGACTCTGCTTGCCAGATTAAACAAAAACGAAATCAAATTGGACGCAAGGCCGATTGGATTTCTGATGAGATCAGACAAGCTAGGAGGGATCTCAGAAATCTTCACTGGTTGTTCCGAAACTTGAATTCCCAAGAAAGTAGAAATCGATATCTATCCGCCAAAAAAGAATATCAAGAACTACTGAAATCAACTAAATTAAACTTTCATAAAAACCTGCTAGAATCTTCCAATAATAGGAATAAAACCATTTGGAATTTTAGTTTCGTAAAGAAACAGGTTCCACCAACAAGGCTGGGAGTATTTGTGTTGAAAGTTAACGATAAAATTATTTCTGATCAATCCAATGTGTCTAATGCATTTGGTGAATATTTCTCTTCAATAAATATAATCAGTGTTCAGGAGCATTTCGGTGTGAGTCGATCTCAGTCATGTACAACTGTGTCACTGACCAATAACAATTTCTTCTTCTTTCCAGTCGAGGCCGTGGAGATTGAATCCACTATAAAAAAATTGAAAAATAAGAACTCCAGTGGGTTGGACATGATCCCGATTAAGGTTTTAAAGGTTTTGGCTCCTTATATATCGAAACATCTTGCATATCTTATTAATGTCTAAGCAACCTCAGGCAGGTTTCCTTCTGTACTCAAGACGGCTGTGGTGATACCAGTACACAAGAAGAATGCTGTAGACGACATTAACAATTATCGTCCCATTTCATTATTAAGTTGTTTATCTAAAGTCATAGAAAGATTAGTTTATGATAGAATGTTGAAATATTTGGATAAATTCTCATTTATAACAAGTTGCCAGCACGGTTTTCGGTTTGGTAGATCGACGGAGTCTGCGGCATGTGATTTGGTGAGTTTTGTGTATGATTGTTTAGATGATGGGATTTTTGTGGCTGGGTTATTTTTTGACCAATCTCGTGCATTTGATTGCTTGAACTTCAACTTTATTTTGGATAAATTGTTCAATCTAGGTTTCAGGGGTGTTTTCCTTGAGTGGATACGAAGCTTTTTGACCAACCGATGGTTGATTGCGCGGGTGGGGCAACATAGCTCAGCTTAGATACCCTGTAGAAATGGGCGTGCCCCAGGGTTCAGTTCCTGGAGACCACTTTTATTTATTATTTTCATTAAATGACTTGCCTGACTATATCATTGAACCATTTCTTCAATTTGCTGAATAACAAGATTGTATTATTTGCGGATGATACTTCGTTCATTATTTCTGCACAAACTTTTGACGAACTCAGGGCAGGTTGTGAATCACTAGTCGGGTACTTCACGGATTGGTGTTTCAGGAACTCTCTTATATTAAACGCAAGCAAGACTGAACTTGTCCACTTTCAGATGAGGGATTCAGATCCCCAATTAATCCTAAATCTTCAGTTCGGTGAGCTGAGGCCCTCTCAGTGTGTCAAGTTCCTTGGATTACATATTCATAAAAATGTAAAGTGGGGGGATCACGCTGATCACGTTTGCAGAAAATTGAGTAGCGCATTTTACGCTTTGAGACGCATAAAACTCATATTACCACAGGATTCTCTAATAAATTCGTATTATTCACTTGCATACAGTCACCTCAACTATAACGTTATATTTTGGGGTGATTCCTCATTTAGCAATTCAGTATTCATTGCCCAGAAGAAAATGATACGTTTGATTTTTAACTTGAAACCTAGGGAGACCTGTAAACCCTTTGTATTTGTGGAATTCTGGACTTCCATTGTCTATAAAAATATATCTGAAACAAAAATAAAAGAAAAGAAAATTTGATTAGTAAGTGGCAAGAAAAGAAAATAGCTGAAAAATTAAATTCAATGAATTAGTAGTATCTGAAAAAAGGAATGAAATAATATTAGTAAATAATAAGTTGGAAAATGGTGAAAAAATAAAATTATACAATATACACGACGTTTCGGTTAGTTGGGTATCTCTAACCGTTCTCAAGTGTAAACTGATTATCAGAGTTTGGATTGATCTTTATATACTCCCTTGATCAGTTGTGCCGTGTTGGGCGTCTCTCCCATTGGGCGAGGGGAGGAGCTTGAGACCACTGATACGCGCCAGGATTGGTCGCCACGCGTTTGCCACTTCAACACTGGGTTTACTGAAAACTTCATGGTTCTGTTGGATGAAAGCAGCTTCCTTGAATTTTCGTTTTCGCCAGTTCTGTTCCCGGTGGATAATCCTAGCATCGTTCCACTTAATGTT
>JARQZK010000439.1:0-15902 GCA_030704885.1 Cynegetis impunctata
ATTTACGCCTAGTTAATCTTTTAAACGGAATTGATAATTCTTTCTTACCTCCTGAGTTAAACAAAAATAACTTAGAAAACTTAAAAGAAAATAGAGAAATAGCATTCTTGAATTCAAAAAAAGTTCATGATCGAAACAAAATTTATTATGACAAGAATACGAAACAAATAACATATGAAGAGGGAGACCTTGTATATAACCAAAACTCAAGTCGCCTAAACCGGAACAAGCTAGATCCAATCAGAATGGGTCCTTTTAAAATAAAAAAGAAAATTTCAAATTTACTCTACATTATAGACTCGGGTTTCAAAAGAAAGGAATCGAATATTTTCCATGCAAGTAAAATGATCCCTTACTGTCCTGCTCCCGAATATAATTTACACCAGTTTGGTGGGGGAGGGGAGATGTAAGTTTGGAGTTTCGTCCAACCTAACGATGCGCTCAGTGCAGTCGACTGAGCGGATATCAGGGTTGCGAGGTTTCTCAAATATTTATCAAGGCATCATATCCAGATACCTTGACTACTGTTCTATTTCAATTGTATTAATTTGACACTGTCATAAATTGTATATTTGTTGAAAACAAACATATTCTATTATGAATTAATGTACTTGTTTGTTGATTCAGGTAATGTTATAATGTATTGAATAGGTTTAGTGTATGTAATTATGTGTTTTAATAAACTTTTCAGTTATTGCTAGCATCAACAGCCGTACTTAAATTCATCATAAGTCTTGATAGCAGACTTATATATATATATATATATATATATATATATATATATATATATATATATATATATATATATATATATATATATATATATATATATATATATATATATATATATATATATATATATATATATATATTTATTTGAATTGTTGTTGCCTGTGAACTATTGTTAACTTTTTGTTAAGAGTTATATATTTCTTTGAGGACTATACTTACTCATTGATTTTTAATTTGATTGTTATTTGAAATTTATGTTGTAAATAGTTGTACGAACATATATGACAAAACTGGAATAAATTAATTGAAAAATAAAAAAATATAATAATATCCTCTCTCTATTTGGAGGTTTTCGCCTTGAACTTCTTTGTTTTCCAAAAATTGATTATGTGGATGTGAATTATTCAATAATTATTTTATTATTTAATTATTCTTGTAGGGTGTCTAATATAGTATAAAAAAATACGACAATACACTGGGGGCTACTGGTGATTTTTTTTCTGTCATAAAATCCTAGTTATCATTTTCTCGATAAGAGTACAGTGAACATTAGCAGAGTTATAGAAACGAATGCTGGTGAAATATAGAATTCGTTGATTAAGTAGAGGGTTAGTATGGGTTGGTAAATTCTGCACGTAGGGCACTCAAAATTTATTATATGGTAAAAATGTAAGGAATCGACAGGTGGTTACTCTGGGGGTATTTTTTCGTTTATTTTTGGCCTAAAATTGGTAGTTTCGGAGAAAAAGCCAGTATCGTGAATTTTTATATTGAATGATTGACTTTGACGAATTCTCGGTTCGAAATGCATAAGGTTGGTAATTTCTGCTAAGATGAAAATGTTGAGGTATAATATTTCAGTGGAACGTGAAATTAGAGAAACAATTACTTTGGTAAGATGTTTCTTTCATTTCATTTTATTATTTATCTACAACGTGTAGTGTTGTTCTGCATATATATATATATATATATATATATATATATATATATATATATATATATATATATATATATATATATAAATATATGTTTGTAGATTGTCCATATTTGGGTAGTAAGATGAATTTAACAATGAAACTATTTTGTCTTCAAATTCCCAAAATTATATTAATTAACGTACAACCGGTTTCGTTGTTTCAGAACAACATCTTCAGGTACAATATACTGAAAAATAATAAATAAAGAGTAGCTTACAAACAAGAAAACAAGAAAGAACATGAAAAAACATACATCTTCAATTTCAACACTTACATTTTTACACTAATGAGAAATAGTCTAAAATACAAAGAATCCAAAAATTGTAATTCAGTCAACATTGATGAGGACGAAAAGACGAAACAAATTTAAAAATTTTTTTCTCACATACGAGAAACAAATTATGCCTTTCAAGTTTTACGGAGCTAGCAAGATTGACAATTTAATATCTTCTTGTAATGTGGTACCATCTATCGTAATTGTATGTAGTTCTTGTTATCGAATTCTGTCATTCATAATGTTCAACAATGTCCACTCTTAGGATGGAAGGTGTGATCTTAACTAAGGCCGCAAGATGGAGTCTTCTTACAAATTATAAATAATTTCCGTGTACTTTTTCATTCAAAAAATAAATTTATCAGTTTTCTATCAAATTGAATTTGTGAATTAAGAATTTTATTGATATTTGATTTATACAATCTCGAAATTTCCAATTGCTCCAAGTTGTTCAATATGTAAGGATTGTATTCTATGTGGAGAATTTTATAATTATCAATGAAATCCGTGATATGTCCTGTCTCATTAATGTGTTTAGCAAAAAGGGAGTCATTATTATTGAATCTTATACATCTATGATGTTCAGCGAATCGAGTTTTGAAATTTCTTTTCGTTTTTCCCACATACACACGACCACACTGACAGTTGAGTTGATATATACCCGGTTTATGAAGTAATTCCATTTTATCCTTATTGTTCAATAAAAGGTCTCCCAGTGTGTCACTTGTTTTAAAAACTAACTTGATGTTATGTGGCGCAAATATTCGTTGGATTTTATAGGAAATCTTTCCATTGAACGTTATGCAATAATATTTTATTTGCGGATGATTTTCGTTGACGTTGGTGAAGGTTGATTCAAATGGTAGAAATACATTATTAGAAGTATTTCTAGAGAGTTTCCTATGAGATAATTTGTCGACAATGTCCGGGTCAAAACCATTTCTTATTGCAATCTGCTTAATAATTTCTAACTCTTTAATACGTGATTCTGTATCTAAAGGGATATCATATGCTCTGTTTACAAAACTACTCAGTGCTGAAATTTTGTGATTTGTGCAATGAAATGAATCTTTATGGATTATTATACCAGTGTGTGATGGTTTTCTATAAATCTCAAATTGATGCCTGCTATTTACATTTTTAATAGTTAAGTCCAAAAAGTTTATCGATTTATTGTTTTCAATTTCTAAAGTAAAGTTTATTTTTGCATGTACTGAGTTAACTTTATTCAAAAAATCTCCCAACTGAAGTAAATCACCTTGCCAAAGAATCAGGATATCATCAACATATCTATGATAGTATACTATTTTAGATGAGTAAGGGTTATTGTCAATGATGTGTTCCCTTTCAAACCAATCCATGAAGAGATCCGCTAAAAGTGGGGATAGTGGAGAGCCCATGGCCAATCCATCATTTTGACCATAAATTTCATTATCGAATGAAAAGAAATTCTGCTTAAGACAGATGTTGAGAAGTTTGGTGAATTCTTCTGCTTTATTATCTGATATTGAGCTATATACTAGTTTGGATTTCACTATCTCAATCACTTCTGGTATTGGAACATTGGTGTATAGATTAGACACATCTAAGGACAGGAGAATAGCATCATCAGGAATGATCAAGTCTTTTATTTTATTGACCAGTTGTACTGTATTTTTAACTGTGTATGGGAAATTGCAATCGATGCTTTCCTTTAAATGTTTATTCAACCAACTTGAAAGTTTATATGTGGGTGAGTTAGCATAACATACAACAGGTCTTATGGTCATTTCATCCGGAATATCAGTTTTATGTACTTTCAATAACCCATACAGTCTTGGAACTGTTGTGAAATTTGCTGACAATTGATAGTAATTAGTTTTAGATATTAATTCCGTGCACATTTTCAAAGTATCATTCACCATTTTTATGAATGTAGATAATTTAGGGTTTACTTTGTTGACATTATTGTCTTCCATGAATTTCAAAACCTTCTTATTATAATCATCTTTAGTTAAAATAACCACACTGTTCCCCTTATCAGCTTTAGTCAAAATTAAATTATTCATTTTGATCTTATCTTTGATTGATTTAATTGTTTTTGTGTTGAAATGGCCCATCTTTGTTTGGCCTTTTATATAAGATAGTTCGGATCTCATCATCAGTTCACATTCACTTCTGATTTGATTAGAGTTATCTAGGGATTGGATAATTGTTTCTGTTTCGACAGCCAATCTTTCTAAACTTTTGACTTTCATGTTACTGTTGTTTACATCTGGTCTATATTTATAACCTAGTTTAAGAGTGTTCATCTCTTCAGTGTCAAATTTTACTTCTGTAAAATTCAGCACTGGTTCGTAGAATTGATGTGAGTCATATTGTGTGTGAACTGGAGTATATATCTTCTTTCTTAGAGCAGAAATCTTCGAATTTAACTTTTCCATCTTATTACTCTTTATATATGAACATTTATCGAATGTTGTGTTAAGAAATTGACTTACAAACCAGTATGGAAATTCATATATAAGTCTATCATATATGTATTTCAGTTGTGTGTCAATAGAGTTAATGACAATATAGCTCTTTCTAATTTCTTCTCGCATAATATTTTCTTGGACCTTCCGAACTAAGTTTTGACTTTTCACGGATAAGTTAGTAATGTTTACCTTGATTTTAATGTAGGTTGGTGTCAATTTTTCTTTCAAACATCTCCTGTTGAAATAAATCCTTGTTTCCAAGAACGCCCTCTTTATCTTCAGCTTCTCATATAGTTGGACATATTTTGGCAGACTCGCAGTTCTTAATGTTTGTAGATTGTCCATATTTGGGTAGTAAGATGAATTTAACAATGAAACTATTTTGTCTTCAAATTCCCAAAATTATATTAATTAACGTACAACCGGTTTCGTTGTTTCAGAACAACATCTTCAGGTACAATATACTGAAAAATAATAAATAAAGAGTAGCTTACAAACAAGAAAAACAAGAAAAAACATGAAAAAACATACATCTTCAATTTCAACACTTACATTTTTACACTAATGAGAAATAGTCTAAAATACAAAGAATCCAAAAATTGTAATTCAGTCAACATTGATGAGGACGAAAAGACGAAACAAATTTAAAAATTTTTCTCACATACGAGAAACAAATTATGCCTTTCAAGTTTTACGGAGCTAGCAAGATTGACAATTTAATATCTTCTTGTAATGTGGTACCATCTACCGTAATTATATGTAGTTCTTGTTATCGAATTCTGTCATTCATAATGTTCAACAATGTCCACTCTTAGGATGGAAGGTGTGATCTTAACTAAGGCCGCAAGATGGAGTCTTCTTACAAATTATAAATAATTTCCGTGTACTTTTTCATTCAAAAAATAAATTTATCAGTTTTCTATCAAATTGAATTTGTGAATTAAGAATTTTATTGATATTTGATTTATACAATCTCGAAATTTCCAATTGCTCCAAGTTGTTCAATATGTAAGGATTGTATTCTATGTGGAGAATTTTATAATTATCAATGAAATCCGTGATATGTCCTGTCTCATTAATGTGTTTAGCAAAAAGGGAGTCATTATTATTGAATCTTATACATCTATGATGTTCAGCGAATCGAGTTTTGAAATTTCTTTTCGTTTTTCCCACATACATACGACCACACTGACAGTTGAGTTGATATATGCCCGGTTTATGAAGTAATTCCATTTTATCCTTATTGTTCAATAAAAGGTCTCCCAGTGTGTCACTTGTTTTAAAAACTAACTTGATGTTATGTGGCGCAAATATTCGTTGGATTTTATAGGAAATCTTTCCATTGAACGTTATGCAATAATATTTTATTTGCGGATGATTTTCGTTGACGTTGGTGAAGGTTGATTCAAATGGTAGAAATACATTATTAGAAGTATTTCTAGAGAGTTTCCTATGAGATAATTTGTCGACAATGTCCGGGTCAAAATTATTATGCGAGAAGAAATTAGAAAGAGCTATATTGTCATTGACACACAACTGAAATACATATATAATAGACTTATATATGAATTTCCATACTGGTTTGTAAGTCAATTTCTTAACACAACATTCGATAAATGTTCATATATAAAGAGTAATAAGATGGAAAAGTTAAATTCGAAGATTTCTGCTCTAAGAAAGAAGATATATACTCCAGTTCACACACAATATGACTCACATCAATTCTACGAACCAGTGCTGAATTTTACAGAAGTAAAATTTGACACTGAAGAGATGAACACTCTTAAACTAGGTTATAAATATAGACCAGATGCCCAACCAGTAACATGAAAGTCAAAAGTTTTAGAAAGATTGGCTGTCGAAACAGAAACAATTATCCAATCCATAGATAACTCTAATCAAATCAGAAGTGAATGTGAACTGATGATGAGATCCGAACTATCTTATATAAAAGGCCAAACAAAGATGGGCCATTTCAACACAAAAACAATTAAATCAATCAAAGATAAGATCAAAATGAATAATTTAATTTTGACTAAAGCTGATAAGGGGAACAGTGTGGTTTATTTTTAACTAAAAGATGATTATTAATAAGAAGGTTTTGAAATTCATGGAAGACAATAATGTCAACAAAGTAAACCCTAATTATCTACATTCATAAAAATGGTGAATTGATACTTTGAAAATGTGCACGGAATTAATATCAAAACTAATTACTATCAATGTCAGCAAATTTCACAACAGTTCCAAGACTGTATGGGTTATTGAAAGTACATAAAAAATTCCGGATGAAATGACCATAAGACCTGTTGTATGTTATGCTAACTCACCCACATATAAACTTTCAAGTTGGTTGAATAAACATTTAAAGGAAAGCATCGATTGCAATTTCCCATACACAGTTAAAAATACAGTACAACTGGTCAATAAAATAAAAGACTTGATCATTCCTGATGATGCTATTCTCCTGTCCTAGATGTGTCTAATCTATACACCAATGTTCCAATACCAGAAGTGATTGAGCATAGTGAAATCCAAACTAGTATATAGCTCAATATCAGATAATAAAGCAGAAGAATTCACCAACTTCTCAACATCTGTCTTAAGCAGAATTTCTTTTCATTCGATAATGAAATTTATGGTCAAAATGATGATTGGATGGTCCACTATCTCCCCACTTTTAGGCGGATCTCTTCATGGATTGGTTTGAAAGGGAACACATCATTGACAATAACCCTTACTCATCTAAAATAGTATACTATCATAGATATGTTGATGATATCCTGATTCTTTGGCAAGGTGATTTACTTCAGTTGGGAGATTTTTTGAATATAGTTAACTCAGTACATGCAAAATAAACTTTACTTTAGAAATTGAAAACAATAAATCGCATAAACTTTTGGACTTAACTATTAAAAATGTAAATAGCAGCATCAATTTGAGATTTTATAGAAAACCATCACACACTGGTATAATAATCCATAAAGATTCATTTCATTGCACAAATCACAAAATTTCAGCACTGAGTAGTTTTGTAAACAGAGCATATGATATCCCTTTAGATACAGAATCACGTATTAAAGAGTTAGAAATTATTAAGCAGATTGCAATAAGAAATGGTTTTGACCCGGACATTGTCGACAAATTATCTCATAGGAAACTCTCTAGAAATACTTCTAATAATGTATTTCTACCATTTGAATCAACCTTCACCAACGTCAACGAAAATCATCCGCAAATAAAATATTATTGCATAACGTTCAATGGAAAGATTTCCTATAAAATCCAACGAATATTTGCGCCACATAACATCAAGTTAGTTTTTTAAAACAAGTGACACACTGGGAGACCTTTTATTGAACAATAAGGATAAAATGGAATTACTTCATAAACCGGGTATATATCAACTCAACTGTCAGTGTGGTCGTGTGTATGTGGGAAAAACGAAAAGAAATTTCAAAACTCGATTCGCTGAACATCATAGATGTATAAGATTCAATAATAATGACTCCCTTTTTGCTAAACACATTAATGAGACAGGACATATCACGGATTTCATTGATAATTATAAAATTCTCCACATAGAATACAATCCTTACATATTGAACAACTTGGAGCAATTGGAAATTTCGAGATTGTATAAATCAAATATCAATAAAATTCTTAATTCACAAATTCAATTTGATAGAAAACTGATAAATTTATTTTTTGAATGAAAAAGTACACGGAAATTATTTATAATTTGTAAGAAGACTCCATCTTGCGGCCTTAGTTAAGATCACACCTTCCATCCTAAGAGTGGACATTGTTGAACATTATGAATGACAGAATTCGATAACAAGAACTACATATAATTACGGTAGATGGTACCACATTACAAGAAGATATTAAATTGTCAATCTTGCTAGCTCCGTAAAACTTGAAAGGCATAATTTGTTTCTCGTATGTGAGAAAAAAATTTTTAAATTTGTTTCGTCTTTTCGTCCTCATCAATGTTGACTGAATTACAATTTTTGGATTCTTTGTATTTTAGACTATTTCTCATTAGTGTGAAAATGTAAGTGTTGAAATTGAAGATGTATGTTTTTTCATGTTCTTTCTTGTTTTTCTTGTTTGTAAGCTACTCTTTATTTATTATTTTTCAGTATATTGTACCTGAAGATGTTGTTCTGAAACAACGAAACCGGTTGTACGTTAATTAATATAATTTTGGGAATTTGAAGACAAAATAGTTTCATTGTTAAATTCATATAAATATATATATATATATATATATATATATATATATATATATATATATATATATATATATATTTATATATATATATATATATATATATATATATATATATATATATATATATATATATATATATATATATATATATATATATATATATATATATATATATATATTTATTTGAATTGTTGTTGCCTGTGAACTATTGTTAACTTTTTGATAAGAGTTATATATTTCTTTGAGGACTATACTTACTCATTGATTTTTAATTTGATTATTTGAAATTTATGTTGTAAATAGTTGTACGAACATATATGACAAAACTGGAATAAATTAATTGAAAAATAGAAAAATATAATGATATCCTCTCTCTATTTGGAGGTTTACGCCTTAAGCTTCTTTGTTTTCCAAAAATTGATTATGTGGATGTGAATGATTCAATAATTATTTTATTATTTAATTATTCTTGTAGGGTGTCTAATATAGTATAAAAAAATGCGACAATACACTGGGGGCTACTGGTTATTTTTTTTCTGTTTTAAAAGCCTAGTTATCATTTTCTCGATAAGAGTACAGTGAACATTAGCAGAGTTATAGAAACGAATGCTGGTGAAATATAGAATTCGTTGATTAAGTAGAGGGTTAGTATGGTGGTGAATTCAGCACGTAGGGCACTCAAAATTTGGTGTATGTTAGAAAATGTGGGGAATCGACAAGGGGTTACTCTGGGGGTATTTTTTCGTTTATTTTTGGCCTAAAATTGGTAGATTCGGAGAAAAAGCCAGTATCGTGAATTTTTATATTGAATGATTGACTTAAACGAATTCTCGGTTCGAAATGCATAAGGTTGGTAATTTCTGCTAACAAGATGAAAATGTTAAGATATAATATTTCAGTGGAACGTGAAATTAGAGAAACAATTACTTTGGTAAGATGTTTTTTTTCATTTCATTTTATTATTTATCTACAACGTGTAGTGTTGTTCTGCATATATATATATATATATATATATATATATATATATATATATATATATATATATATATATATATATATATATATATATATATATATATATATATATATATATATATATATATATATATATATATATATATATATATATATATATATATATATATATATATATATATATATATATATATATAATGAAGGGAACTAGGACATTTATTTGAAACTAATCAAACAAACCTCCTAGCGGAGCTGGTTATACGAGTTCACGAAACATCGAAATGCCCCCATATACCTTAGGATGGTGTATGTTAGAAACATTAAGTTGTTTCTCACAATCAATGGAAATGATAGACAGTCTGTTTCGCCCTTATTTGGGGCTCATCAGTATCATCTATCCATCGAAAGTGATAACCAACCAAATATTTCCAACGACGTTATATTTTCCTTCCAGTGACTATATGGCATATAAATATGACACAGCGCCACCAGTCGGAAATAAATGAACCACATCCCACAGATAGAAGAAAACATTTCGGCAACAAGAACTCGCACGTCCTGACACCCAAAGGTGGTTACTATAATCGCTAAGCAAGAGTAAAGTTGATACATCCATTCGATGTAATTCAAACTTCACACGCCGCAAGTAACAAGCGCTCCAAATTTTATCTCTTTTTCAGGTAGCAAATGAATACAAAACAGAATTTTTGTTGTTTTTTTTTTGTTTATTCAACCCGCATCGACCTCATTGGGTCATTAGCGGTGGTACTACAATCATTACTATATCTGATTTAACATATTGATATTTTTGAGATACTGAACGACACTTTTCAAGTCACTGTTCAAAGTCACAGATAAGTCACTGGTAACCTTGAGGTTGGTTCTTTCCTGGAGATATTGTGGGCAGACAAATAAATGTTCAATAGTGAGGGATATATTGCATTGTTCACAACGTCTTGGTGCCACTTTCTTCAGAATATGCTCGTGTGTAAGTTTGGAGTGTCCAATTCTTATGCGGCTTGCTGTCGTCTGGTATTTTCTACTGAGTCCTGAGTAGTTTGGATTCTTCATGTGAGGGTTGATTCTGAAAAGTTTATTTGAGGTCATTTTCTCCCATCTCTCTTTCCATAGGTTGCCGATGTCGATTTTTATTTGGCTGTATATGTCTTGGTATGGTGTTTGTTTGACCATTTTAACTGCCGGGTTCGAGAAGGCGTTGCGAGCCATAGCATCCGCATCTTTATTCCCAGGGATGCCCATGTGTGATGGTACCCAGACTACCTCAATTAATTTCCGCTTTTTCGGTACAGTGTATTCAGGGTGGCTTGATTTTTTGCAAGAGAGGATGCTTGGATAGAGTTGTCGAATTCCTTCTATAGCACTCAGAGAGTCTGTGAATAGTACGGAAATTTCCAGGTAATTCTCTGGCCTTGTAGATCGCTTGTAGTATCGCATGTACCTCTCCCGTGTATGCGTTACTGGTTTACGGCAATTTTTAGCATTCCTTACTATCGTCCGTTATCACAGCCGCACTCACGCCTTCCTTTGCTTTAGCAGCATCTGTGTATATATTGTTGTAGTTACGGTTCTTAGCTGATATTTCTTTGTATGAGTTTTTTGAATGAGGGTAGTAGGGGAATCGTTTTTAGGTAGTTTTAGGAGTTCAGTGTTGCACGGGGGGATAGCTATTGTCCAGGGAGGTGGAGTATCGAAGGCGATTGGATATATAGAGTTGAAGTCGATAGTGGTTTTTATTCTTTGGATCCGTGTATGTAGAGAATTTGGTTGGTTAGGATTTTGGTGGATTAGGTTAGGGAAAATCCTTTTGTGAGTTGGGTTTTTGTGATTGGATGAGATTCTTGCAGCATATGTAAGACTGAGATATTTTCTTCTGAGTTCTAGGGGTGGTTCTCCTGCCTCTACATACAAACTTTCCACTGGGCTTGTCGCGGTTTTGCTCCGAGAGCAATTCTATACCCGCATGATGGAACGCTATCTAACTCTTATAGTATAGACTTTCGAGAGCTAGAGTAAACGATAGATCCGTAGTCAATTTTTGATCTAATTGTTGTCCGATAAATACGCATGAGTGTTACGAAATCTGCACCCCAAGAGTTGTTAGCTAGGATTTTCATTAATTTCAGCCCATTCTGACATGATTGTTTCAGGTTCTTTATATGTTTTCTCCATTGGAGTCTCGTATCGAATGTGAGTCCAAGGAATTTGATATCGTTAACAAATTCTAGCTGATGGTTGTTGAGAGTTATAGATGGAGGTTGGGTGGTGGATTTTCTGGAGAAAAGCATACATTTTGTTTTTGTGGTCGAAAATTCAAATCCTGTCTGTTTGGACCATTCCTCAAGTTCTTTTATGGCAGCTTGGAGAAGTTTTCCAGACGAATATATATTTTTGCCACTTGTATAAAGAACTAGGTCATCTGCGAATAGATTGGCTTTGATTGGTGCCTTAACGTTATTCAATATATCATTGAAGGCAACTAGAAATAAGGGTACGCTAAGGTAGGATCCCTGTGTGGTGTCATTTTGTTGTGCTTTGGATTTGGATAGTATCCCATTTGCTTTGACTCTGAATGATCTGTTCGACAGGAAATTTTTTATGAACGCCAGGAGGTTGCCATTGATTCCCCAGGTAACTAATTGTTTCAGTACTTTGTGCCTCCAGACTCTGTCATATGCTAGGTCAATATCGAAGAATACTGCCATGAGTATTTGTTTGTTTGCAAATGCTTCTAGAATGTCTGATTCTAGGTTTACTAGGTTATCTAGGGTAGATCTGTTTTTACGGAATCCACTTTGTTCGCATATTAACCGACCCTCTTGTTCTAAGTGAAATACTAGCCTAGCATTAATTATTTTCTCTAGTATTTTGCACATTGTACACGTGAGGGATATTGGTCTATACAAGTGTGGGTCGGATTTTTTTCTATTTGATTTCAATATCGGTACTACTATCGCCTCTGACCAACTGTTAGGGAATAGCTGAGTTAGGTATATTTTATTTAATATCGCGAGTAGATGTTGTTTTCCCGTTTTTGTCAGTTTTTCTAAGAATATATAAGGTATAGTGTCGGATCCGGGACAGGAGTGATTCGTTTTTGATAACGCATCTTCCAATTCTGTCTTAGTAAGAGGGAGGTTCATGGGGTTAGTATTATCCTCTTCTATATGGATCGGCTCATTCTCTTCAGCTTCCTTGTGTTGTAGGAATTCTGGACTGTATCTTTCATCATTTGAGTGTTCCTGAAAAGTCGCGCTAAGGATTTCACAAATACTCTCCTTGTCCGAGATCATAGAATTTTGATATGTCAAACCATTTATTCCAAAATTTGAGTTATATCCTTTTATTTTTTTAATTTTACTCAAAATTCCGACATCGGAGTGGTGGCACTCATGGTTGAGACATAGTTTTCCCATGATTTCCTTTTACTTTGTTTAACGGTTAATCTCATTTGAGCTCGCAGTCTCTTGAAGTTTACAAGGTTGTCCATTGTATGGTTTCTTTTAAGCTTGTTAAGAGCAGTTTTGGTTAATTTGATAATTTTACCACATTCTTTATTCCACCATGGGACGGGAGTATGTCCCTTTATGTTGGAGGTTTTTCCTATTGCCTCATCTGCTGCTCTTGTGATGTTGTTGGTGAATTCCTCAACGATTATGTTGATGTTCCTATCGAGAGATAGTGGGGATTTTAGGTTGGAGTCGATGATTTCTCCGTAGCGGTTCCATTTCTCAATGTCAGCGTCGTTCGTTTTCCATTTTTGGAAAACTTCCCCAGACACTTCGCGACAACGATCAGATCTAATCGATATCGGGAAATGGTCACTATCATAGGTAAATGATGAGACCTCCCAAGTGAGTGCTGTATATAGGGTCGCATCGCATAGAGTTAGATCGATGGCAGAGTGATTCTGACTCGATGGGTTCATTCTGGTGATTTCACCTGTGTTGAGTAGCACAAGATTAGAGGAAGTAATGAATTGCTCGAGTGTTATCCCCCTATTATCAGTATTTGTGCTTCCCCAGACAGTGTTGTGGCAGTTAAAGTCACCCAAAACTATGCGGGGCTTAGGGATTTGTAGAAGTAGATTTTCTAATTCCACTACTGAGATTTCTTTGTTAGATGGTATATAAATGTTGCAAATATTTATTTTTTGTTGACCCTCAATCGATATAGCTACTGCTTCAAACTCCGTTCGCAGGGGAATTTCTGTTCCTTCAATATTTTGTTTATAGTAGATTGTAACCCCCCCCACTTGCTCTACCGGTTGCTGTTCTATTTTTGTGAATGGCATTGTAGTTTTTCAGTGTGTACGTACGATCGTCACGGAAATTGGTTTCTTGCAAGCATATGATGGAAGGGTGTTGTTCGCTGATGAGCAGTTTCAACATTTCTAAATGGGTGAATACCCCGTTTATATTCCATTGTAATATGAAGATGATGATAGGGAAGGAGAAAATGAGAGAGGTTTTTCAAACGGTTTCTTGAGAGCATTCACTCTCAGTATCTGATGTCGAGTTGTTAGAGGTGTTTTCTAATTCTGTGTTGAGTTGTTTCGAAATTTTCTTTTTAATTCTTGTGATCCTAGTTTTGATACTCCTTTCAGTTAGTATGGGATATAGCTTAGTGAGCATACCGAGAAGAGCGTGAATGTCTTCAGTATAATTTCGAGCTATTTTCAGATTATCTGAAGATCCAAGTGAATTTTCTAGAAAGTCGTTCAGTTGGTCGAAATTCAATACGAATGGCGGGAATTCTTTTTCGATGACTGATTTTGCTGGTAATGTGAGAGATTCCGTTTTCGAATTGATTTCAGGGGCAAGTTTTTTATGTTTTTTCAGGACGGGTATATTTGGTTTTGGGAAAACGTGTTCCAGAGATTCAATTTCAGTAGCGGGACTAGAGATAGCAGAGCTACCTCGTTTTTGAGAGCCGGATGGAATAACTACGTTTGGAATAATTTCGGGATTTCGAGCTGAGACTATTCTATGTTCTGGGTTCTGTTTGGTATTTTCTGTAGTGTTCTCTTGATATTCCGTTTGTTGATCATTTCTTTCGGGACAAGCGGAGGCAATGTGACCGTGTTTTCTGCATTTAAAACAGTTAAGCTGGTCTTCAGACAGGAATATGAAGTAGGAGGTGTGGTCATAGTCGATGGAGATTGAGTCGGGAATAGTGATATTATCGTCAGGAGTATAGTAGGTTTGTCTGCGAAAACTGAGAATGTAGCTGTACTCGGGGTAAAATGTCCTAGTTCACTTCATTTTATTGCCACGAACGTGTGTCGTTAACACGAAGAATTCTGTTTTGTATATATATATATATTATATATATATATAAATATATATATATATATATATATATATATATATATATATAATATATATATATATATATAATTATATATATATATTATATATATTATATATTATATATATATATATATATATATATATATATATATATATATATATATATATATATATTACTATCTATATATTATAAATATAAACTATATAAATATTACTATAAATAATATTATTTGAATTGTTGTTGCCTTTTGAACTATTGTTAACTTTTTGATAAGAATTATATATTTCTTTGAGGACTATACTTACTATCATTGATTTTTAATTTGATTGTTAATTTAAAATTCATGTTTTGAATAGTTGTTGTACGAAACATATATGACAAAACTGAAATAAATTAATTGAAAGATAGAAAAAATATAATGATATCCTCTTCTATTTGGAGGTTTTCGCCTTGCGGCTTCTTTGTTTTCCAAAAATGATTTGTGAATGTGAATTATTCAATAATTATTTTATTATTTTAATTATTCTTGTAGGGGTCTAATATAGTATAAAAAAATGCGACAATACACTGGGGGCTACTGGTGATTTTGTTTTTTGCTCATAAAAAAATCAATCCTAGTTATCATTTTTCTCGATAAGAGTACAGTGAACATTAGCAGTTATAGAACGAATGCTGATGTGAAATATTAGAATTCGTTGATTAAGTAGAGGGTTAGTATGGTGGTGATCAAAGCACGTAGGGCACTCAAATTTGCGTGTATGTTAGAATATGTGGGGTAAGCGATCAAGGGTTACTCTGGGGGTATTTTTTTCGTTTTATTTTTTGAGCCTAAAATTGGTAGATTCGGAGAAAAAGGCCAGTATCGTGAATTTTTATATGCTGAATGATTGACTTTGACG
Organism: Cynegetis impunctata; assembly: GCA_030704885.1. Taxonomy (NCBI): domain Eukaryota; kingdom Metazoa; phylum Arthropoda; class Insecta; order Coleoptera; family Coccinellidae; genus Cynegetis; species Cynegetis impunctata. The sequence continues at coordinate 15,882 of JARQZK010000439.1, forward strand.
AATTCACGGTTCGAAATGCAT